>VDFB02258924.1:356064-604458 GCA_007258455.2 Sequoia sempervirens
TATGCAATGTGAAGTAATTGCATAACTGCTTAGGTTGACTTTATAAAAACTATATATTGTAATTGAAATTTTGTCATCTATCGGCATCTAGTTATTATTTATGCAATGTGAAGCAATGCTTTGAGTTTGAAAGATGTGCAATGCAATGTAATCAACGTTATGAATATAAACTACAAAATTATAAATTAAAGTTCAAAACATAAAAATGTCAAGTGTTTACAATTAGCCATTATTGATCATTGATCAATCTGAAAAGTGTGAACATTTTTCTATGTGGAAGAAAGGAAAACAGAAATAGTGGTTCAAAATGAGGAATTTGTCTTACGCACCAAATGAGAAATATTCACAATATGTGCTAGGAAGGAATAAGTCCATAAGATCAAATCTTGCCAAGAACGAAATTGCAAAAATTGGCTTCGTTTGACTTCCAAACACAAATTTTCACACTTTTTAGATGTTCCAACATAAGCCAAAAGTATATGTGCGTAAGTTGTAAAGTATACACTTGAATACATGTAACTCATATCTATTGAACCATGAATTTATAATGCAAATATGGACACCATCAATAAAAAATATTTGTATTAATCAAATAGCCATGTATGCATGTACATCAATATATGTCAATATAAATATAAAATATAGTTACAAAAAAGCCATATAGGCTTACAAGAATGCCATATAGGCATACAATGTCAAATATATCGAATACAAAATATGTACAAAATTGCCATGTAGGCATACAACAAAGGGCTCTACATTCAAAATTCATTTCTCTCCATGCTCTGGTTCAAATAAAATTTTCTTTCCCTTTCCTGGGCAACCCGATGGCGATAAATCTGTCACCCATTTCTATTGAGGAGTGCTCCTGCTGCTCCTCCTAGGGTTTAGCTCCTGGTCAAGTTTCAACTATTACAATAAGAAGTAAAGACATTAATATATAGAAATTACATTATAAAAATTAATATATTTAACAAAATTTAATCACTTATAGCTATCTGACGATCACTCTCCTCGATGGAAATATTTGCACACAGATGCTTAGGCATGCTCAAATATGTATAGAAAAACCACATCGAGATAGAATTAAACTATGAATCAATAATGGTTTTGATTTCCACTAGAACTAGTTCATCTATAACAATGAATGTAAATTGGGAATTTAGTAATTTTGCCTCATACCTCCCCTACTCGGAGCCATCGAGAAGTTGTATTACTGATAGAAACGATATCCATTTCCCTTATTCGTTTGGCGGTGTTTCTCTCACCAACATCTGAAAATAAAACAACAAATTATTCAATCACAAAATAGTTATAAATTTGAAGTAATGCTGAGTTTGAATGATGTGTATTACAATGTAACCAACAATATGATTATCAATTTTTTTTAAAGCAATAACCTGGGACAATCACATTGAAAAACAAAAGACCCTTTAGGACAAATTTTAAGTGAAAAAGCATCAAAACACAATGTAAAATATGACAACCAATATGAGAAGAAGAGATGATCTAGTCAAAAGGAGCTTTGATAGTAGCCAACTGAGTTAAGATGACAAATCCAAGTATCACTGTTGCAAGGAATGGAGTAAGAACTAAATAAAGATACAACGACAATAAAAAATGATGGAGCTAACTTGTCAAGGGCCTATTCTTCAAAACCCTTATTAAATGCTTGTCATAGTTTAAGATATGCAATAAATGTTTGGCAATGGAATTAACCTTTTGAGGATGACAGTGATTAAATTGAGGTCTCCTTTTACCATGAAAAGGCTGAATATTCTTTCTTTGGCCTATCATTATGATTTTTAAGTTTCCTCACTTGAGTTAAATATAATAGTCAAGTGTTTATACCAAAGATGATAGAGAAAATAATCATGAAAAGGAGAATATGATGGTGATCAATGACAAGGTAGTGGCACATTTGACAATCGAAAGAGTAGAGGAATGCATAGTGAACATCATGGTACAACTTATGATATAAATTAAGCCACATGGTTGATGTGCTTTGAATCCTTGCATCTAAAGGAAATTTTCTTAACATAAATACTGCTAGGGAATTTCAATGTTGCCATTGTAGTTGGCATTAAAGCTGGTACCTACAACATTGAAAATTATCCTTATATAAAAATTCCCTCCATCTTGTTGATTGGCTTGTAACACTCTTGATGGTGGCTATATGAAATCTAATTGTGATTCCTCTTCTACATTAGATGGTTCATATCCTTGATCTAACTCTTCTGAATTATCGAAATCAAAATCACTAGCTTCCATATTCAAAAATTCCCAACCAACATCTTCAATAAATTTATCTAGATCATCAATAATAGTCTTACAAATTGGTTGCCAGTTCAAGTTCATTCTACTTTCATAATACTTTATATCCATGGAGTTCATCCATTCCTTGATGCCATCAAGTGAAGATTCAGGAATGGCGTACATATGGAATACATCTCGCTTTAATTATTTGAAAACAATAGCCATATCAAATCCATTTTTCCGAAGTCCTACTCTCTCAAGGTTAACAATCTCAATCTCACTAATAGTGATTACTAAGAAATGTAATTCCACCAACTCTACCAAAAAATTTACCTTAGGAACAATAAAAGTAGAGGATTTGAAAGGAACTCCATGAAAACCAAGCTCTCTAAATGGTATATAAAACTCTAGTTCAAAATATTTTAGATGAGTTTGCTCCCATAGCTCTTTTACTCACTTGAAAAATCCTTGAAACTATGTATTGATTTTATTTTTCTCGTTCCTCTCTTTTTGTTCTTCCTTAATTTCATTGGTGCAGGAGCACCTAGGAAGCAATAGAGAGCACACTAGGCAAAATGTGGAAGTATAGAATGAGTTTATGACTTAGATGTATGCCTTCAGGAATTTTTGTGGTTGGAATGATGTTTTCTAATAAGGTCATGTTGACCATGGGTGAGAAACAAAAAGGTTCTAGTCCAAAGTTTAGGAATGGAGGTTTTTGCAATTATTGACAATTTTTGCAAAAACATGCTCCTTTTGTGTTTGAGCAGCCAAGAAGGGCCCATTGGAAAAATAACTGTTGGGAAAGCATATTTAAAGGTTTCCTCGACCTTTGTGCAAGGTTGAAAGTACGTTTGTATGGATTGTTTTGTTGGAAATTGAAGGAAAACAATTTTTTGAGTGAAATTTTCTATTTTTTGGTCTGAAAGAAGGCTCTAATGGATTAAATCTGGTTTTGTGTTGTGTGTAGGATGTAGAATAAATCTAGTACAATTTTTTTGTAGCCTTTAGATAGTTCTTTCAATCATTTTCTTGTCTCTTTGTAAATATTTTGGTTTCTTTGTGCTTGCTGGCCTGAAACAGGCAGTGTTGAGTAAATGGGGTGCTAGAGCACTTTTCCACCATACAAACCGTATGACCTTTTGGAAATAGTTCCTAGACACCATGCTTGTACATATGTTAGTTGGTAGGTTTTGTTTGAGTGCAGGAGTTGCTAGCAAAGTGATGCCCTAGGCGAGCCAGTGCAGGTCCGGCTAGGAAAAACTTGTTGTGCAGGTCACAAATCTTGCAGGGGTGCTGAGCCATTGAGGATTTTCTTCTTGGAGGAGGTAGGGTGGTGTGTTACCTTGTTACTACATGAAGGAGGAGGCTCCATCTATCCATTTGGTGTGTAAACAAATTGGAAGTTTGCTAACTGTCAAGGGAAGGCTTAAAACCCTAGTTTTTGCTCCATTTCATGTTTGAGCTTTGTACGGACAGTGGAAGGCTGAGACCTCAAGAATCTTTGAGTGTTGTCCATGTGAACCAAGAACTTTGGAAAAAGAGTGGGAAGTCCTTTTGAGATTTGTGAGTTCTAACCTGTTTTGTAGGTGAAGGAGACCTAATAGGGGCTCAAGGGCTACTAGCCTTTCAAACCCTAGCTAAAGGATTGGTGAGAGCGATGGGAAGTTGAAGTCTTGGAGGTTGTTCAAACACCTTTGGAGGATAGTTTGAAGCCTTTTAAGACTTATCACTACCCTTGCAAGAGTTGATGGAGTGTTGAGGAAGATTGGTCTTTAGTATAGTGTAAAGGCTAAGGAAGAGTTGTGGCAATGAACCAAGGTGGACTTGGTGGTTGGAGTTTGTGATAGAAGAGGGGTTGGTCAGACAAACCAGGGGCACCTAGTCATGAGTAGGGACCTATAGGTTAGATTGGTTAAGCAAAGCACCAAGGAGGTCTTACAGGGAAAGGCCTAGAGCAGGAATCAGTGATTGATTCCTCCAACCCCTCTCCCTATCAGATTGGTATCAGAGCAAGAAAAATATTTGGGATTGATCTTGTATGTCAGAGACAGAGTCTAGTGGTTCTAGCATCATGGTGACAAATGTTGAGTTGGCCAAGAGGGTTGAAGAAACAGAGGAAGACAATAGGGTATTGAGAGAGAAGTTAGACCAACTTGAGCAAGCATTGAATGTTATGCGGTTTGATGGAAGAATAGCAAAAGAAGAAGAGGTTGCAGAGGAGGATAGAATCCCTGAACCTAACCCTATATTGAAGGAGGATCCCTTCTTGAAAGCATTGAAGGCTTTGAGTGGAAAAACACTTGAAGGAGTACCATTGTTTAGTGGAAAGATGGAGGCTGATTTAGTTATGGATTGGATAGAGGGAATGTAAAACCATTTTGAGTGTGATGGAGTCACTGAAGCACAAAAGGTAAAGGTGGCTAAATCAGGACTAAGAGGTTCTACCTTAACTTGGTGGAAATTCATTTAGATAGAGAGGGAGAAGGAAGGCAAGCAACCTATCTCTACTTGGAAGGGAATGGTTGCCAAGGTGAAAGAAGCATACCTACCTAAAGACTATGAAATTCAGTTGCATAAGAGGAGACAGAGTTTGAGGCAAAGAGATCAGGATGTGAGTTCTTATACTAAGGAGTTTCAAAGACTTTTCATGAGGTCTAATGTCATAGAGGATGAAAGTATCAAGGTGGCAAGGTATCTCAACAGTTTGAAGTGGAACATTCAAGAGGAGATGGTTCTCTTAAGCCCCAAAATAGTGCACCAATGTTATCAATTGGCATTAAAGATTGAAGAGAGGAGTAAGAGGAAGCAAGATCAGACTTCTAAGAGGCAAAGCCGAGAGATCAAAGATCAAAGAGGACTTAAGCGTGGTGGCTACAGTAGAGGCAATGACCAAAACCATGGAGGAGTCAAAACTCATAGAGCATGGAGGTGAAACATCTACAAGAGAGGTGGATATAGCAGGGTAGAAGAGGACTTCAAGGAGGTTCAAATAGAGGAAGAGGAGAAGGAAGGTGAGGCCTTTCCTTTGTATGTACCTACTCTAGGCCTTTCAGCAATAAGACCTCCTTGGTGCTGCTTCACACCAATCTAACCTATAGGTCCCTACTCATGACTAGGTGCCTGGTTTGTTTTGAACAACCCCTCTTCTATCATTCATCAAGATCATACATTGACCTTCTTGCCCCTCTAAATTTTGGTTCCACATCCATTACCACCTCCCACATAAAATTGGACATCCTTGGTCTTCATGGTTCCCCACTTGGCCGTGATATGGTTATGCAAATGAAAATGAAGAAAAGTAATCATCTCCTTATCCATTGGTTGAAGATTGCATGTAATGTTTTGATACATGATATCAGCTCTCTTTACGCTCTCTCATGGTTGAATATCAAAATCGATATGGTGGGCCTCGAGTTATAGTCATCTTTCTTCCTCTTGACCAAATGTTGTCTGATCCACGTAATGCATGACCTAATTGGCACTTTGTTTTGGTGAAGTTTCTCTGAGTCACCGGTGTAGCTCTCTCTACCTTTCCAAAATCTTTCCATTGCTACAGATCGTCTTTGGGATTTAGTCATTTGTACCACATGGTTGATGTGTTTCTTTGAATCCTTGCATCTAAGGGGTTTAAAACCTTTGGGGTCTTTAGATGAGAAAAAGAAGTAATTGCTTTTATGTGAGGACCTAGTAGTGAGATACAAAGAGGACTCAGAGAAAATGAAAAAGAAGACATACAAATTCATGGACCATACTATATCACCCATGCTAGCTAACAAGGACATGATTGTAGTAGATTTAGGTATGATAGGGTATTGCAAGGTATATTTGAGGAATATATAAGAATGAAGAAGAATTCAATGGATCAAATTATGTCAAATGTTTTTCCTAAAAGATCTCCCCCACACCCTATTAGGGAATTTAATCATTTCTAAGCATTTCCACATCCTATGGGAAAGTTTGAGGAGGCTCCAATAGTTGAGAGTTTAATGAGTAATTATAACTTCTTTCCATGCAATCATGATTAGTTAGAGAACATATAGGGAAACTTGATGAGCTATGCAACAAATGAAGATAATATAGGGTATTTTGACCTAGTCTTAAGCATCTCCAAGCATCTAGGAGATATTGAAGGAGTCTTGGCTGATAGATAGGGTTGAGGATAGAAGTTTTATTTTTGGTTACATTGACATCATGTAGGACATCCATAGTCTTATTCTTGGTTACGTTGACATCACAAAAATTATATAGGATGGAGTAGAATGTAGCTCTACCTTTGTCAGTTCCATGTTAAATTTTTATTATATATAGCTTACTAGTGTAGGAATTCTAAAACAAACAATCATGGTAGGACCATTCTTAAAAGATTTCAAATAATAACCTAGTGAACCCATATACTCTTATGACTATATATACACAAATCTAGATTAAACTTATAATTCATTAACTTTAAGTTCTCTTTATTCTATATTACCTCAGTGAAAGTTTGAGCAAATCACTTGCACTCAGAGGTGTTTCCTTGAAACCTCCAACACCATGTTCAACATCCAAAACGTCACATATTAAAATACCATTCGTAAAACAAGTACATAACACATGTAATAAATTTATAATTGTTACTAACTTATACCCTTCTAATCGATAGGTGTACTACAAAAATAAATAGGCTGATGACTAGTATATCCAGGCTCAACGCTATGACCCTGCAATTTTATTAAAATAATAAAACTAAATTAGTTAATCTTTCATTTCACAATCGAAATTTAATAAATTAAATTCAATGAACATGTTGAATTTTACCTGAGTGTCAATGCCATATGCATCATGCAAAATTTCAGCCATCCTCTCCATCCCCGTAGATGCATACGGATTAGGCTATGTAGGCTTGGATTCTGTAGCACCCTCCCCGAAATGCAGAGGGGTCATATGAACAAGTGGCTCTACAAGATCGACACACATGGCCTCAAAGGCCACCACCTGAAGACTCCCCTGGATTGCGCTGTACAATGGGGCTAGTGTGGTGGATGACACTCTGAGTCAAGGATGTGATCGCTTGCAAAGTCTCTACATCAACACTCTCCTTTGCAACTGCAGGCATCGCAATCTGCTCACGAGGCGACCTAGCGAGAGGTCGTCTCCCCTGTCGTGTAGGATCTGGCTATGCACCGGGCCTATCCTGTGCTGACCCCCACCTCTCCCCTGAAACTCCCTCATATCAAAATAATTCAGGATTTGGTTCAATACAAACTCACAATATAATTTCCTAAGAAAATATTGGGGGACTTCACAGTTATTGCACGGTGGGTAATCAAAGACCATATACCATCTATCATAAAAATGGTTCCTAATCTCTTGGTGGTGGCACTAATGAATAGGAAACCTCTTTGCATTGAGGGTGAGATTTTGATTTGTTTTAGGGTCAGTGAATAGAGAGCACAAATCGCCTTTAGTAATCTTTAAATCTTTTACTTGTTTATATGATAATTTGTCTGCATAATATGCCCTCGATGTTTGCCTCCTATTTTGCCATCCAGATATTTGTTGAGTAATTGCATCTACATTTCTTAACAAATCCTTCAATGAATCTACTAGATGTATTCTTTCTGTGGTTGAAGAATTTTGATCACTCAACCTACTAATAAGATCCTCAACTTCTTTTCTATTGTTTTCAATTTCACTCCTCAAATTTTCTTGAGTGCTAGGAGGGTATTGAGAGAATGGTGGGGGAGGTTGATTTTGTTGTTGAGGCTGATTTGGTTGAGGATTTTCCTCCTCTTGTTGAGGATTTCCTACAAATTAAAAAAAAACATTCATTTCTAAACTAAAACAAACAAAATCAATTTAAAACTAACAAATTCAAAACAAATACCAAACAATACTTACCTCCTTCATCTCTTCATCGTCGTGGCGCCATATTTGTGAAGAAATCCAATTGCTATTGATGAATTTTGAAGAAATTACCACTCCAAGAACGCAAGCGCGTAAAATAGGGTTTTTGGCTGCGGGTGGAGCTAAAACATAGAAAAAACCAAATGAGAAATGATATTTGGATTCACCTATTTTTTCTAAAGCCATACAACACTTAACGCGGTTATAATGCCAGCTTGGCTTTTTTCTTTGGCCACAAAAGTCAATTCATCTTGGTGCACTTACCCAATATTACAAAAATACTACAAAGTAAGATAAAATTAAGAATTTCTTAAACTATGCAAGTAGATATATTACCTAGTTAAACCAGATCTAATACGTGATCAAAGTCAAACGATGATTCCATCTTTGTGATTTGTAGTGCCGACAAGAGTTAATATGTCTCAAGTGGGATTGAAATTCTTTAGTGCCATTCATCAATCCACTCCTTTGATTCATACTCATTCCAAGCTTGATCAACACTTGAAGAAAAAAATCATACCATCTTCCATGTATGGATACTCCATGAACTTGCATTAGAGCTTCTAAAAGGGTGTAGCTCACACGATACTATCAATGCACAACAATCCTCATATTTTAAAATGTTACTATCATCTACCAACCAACAAAATCTATGAATTGAAGACTTACCTTCATTACCTATACCCATTGTATCATTACACCACTCGACAATAGATTTTGCATATGTAAAATTTTCATTGTCTTTGTACTTTAACTCTTCTTGTCTTAAGGATCTTTTAATACATGCTCCTACACCATCATGCTCCCCCTTTCCATGCCCAACCTCAGAGAAATTACACATATGTTGAACATTAGTGATCTTATGCACCTTTCTCAACCAATAAAATATCCAAGAGTTCTTGAAATTGTGATGTATAATTATCTGATCATATGATATGTTGATGGAATGATATGCCCCTACTAGCCAAATCCTTGTAGAACATTTGAAAGCAACCTTGCATGAACTCTGTAGAATGTGTGTGATCATCACTGATGTAAAAATGATACTCCCTCAATATCTTCTCGTTGTCCTCTATACTATCAACTACATGAATGAATGTTACATGCACAAATATAACAACCTGTGTGGAGTTGTAATACTATGATTGCACATCATTATGTGGTTGTAGTGTGTAGTTATCTACAAATTTTATAATAGATATGGTGGTATTAAGTGGAAATGTGTCCTTGCATACTTGAATTAAAATTCCAACCATCAAGCTCTATGGGTATACCTTGCATACTCATACACTATATTCTCACAAAAATGACCCATAAACTGATATACTGGAATATTTTCATTGACCAATTCACACTTTTCTTCTTCTTTTCCATCTTTTAGATTGTTGGCCATTATCTTATATTTTCCAAATTCCACTAGTTCGTTTCCAATTGAATGTGTACTATCTATATGTTTAAAAATTAGCAAATGTTGAAAGCCACCACAATGAACACTCGTGTCATCCAAGCATAAGTTCTTATAAAAAATGACCATCCACTCTTTCACATAAAATTATAGAAATGAAATCCATTGAAGATCTAGGTGGAGCTCTTATGTTACATTCTTGAAATTTTTTTTAGTATGCAAATCTACACTTATATGTCGATAAACATCATAATGATTAGAAAATTCAATATGCACTCTACAACAAGAAGTTTTATGTGTGTGATTTAGTTTGACATAAAAAGGATTTACCATTTCAAAATATCTTTGACTTATTTTAATTTAAGGATACATCTCTTGAAATTTGGTAAAAAAATGTGTTTGAGCCATGTCCAAAAAATGCTTTGGATGTGGATAATGGATTTGAATTCCAATCCCCTTCTTAAAACATCTCTTTGATTCAGAGAGACCCTTGTGTTATTCTTCCAAAATTCTTCTATTAGGGATCTCAAGGCTTCATGGTTTATCTTTTTGTGGTAGTCTACTAGAGAATTCCCATAATTCATTTTTATTTGGATCCTCCACTCTTTGATGCCTTCCCATGGCTCTCATTAGAGATGATCTACTTATTTTTAATTCTTTACTTGTCTTTTTAATGAGGCAAGCTTTTTTGGTTTGATTGTTTACCATTGTTGATGTCATGACATATCGGGTGACATTACTATCGTTCTTGCATGAGGTAGAATCCACTCTCATATGCACCCATTAGATTATTTACAATAAATTTCTCACTTGAATCATTTGATGTTCTTAGCCCAAGAATCTTCATGACGAGCCTAAATTTTAGTTGCCTCATCATTTCAACAAATAGTTGACATCTTCTAGTCTCATTTAAATTCTCAAAAAAGATCTCCATTTCCTCTTAGCATATATTTGACAAGTATGCTTTGGAATCTTATCAACCATTGGTTTCAAAATATCAACATCAATATCAATCAAATACTTAGGATTTCTATGCAAAAATCTAGGAGGTGTTCTCAAAGGTAGAGTTGCCTCAATATTAGGAATGTCAACAACATTGGGGATAGATGTTATACCTTCAACTGGAGATGAAAAAGATGATGTATCTTGAAATTGAGATGTAAAAGATGGTGTACCTTCAACTTGAGATGTGAAAGATGGACTGTCTCCAACTAGAGATGTGAATGCTAATGTACTTTAAACATGACCTGTAATACATGGTGTGACTTCAAATTGACTTGTGGTAGATGAAATACCCCCAACTTCAAGATTTAATTGTCTCATTGAACAAAGGTTTTTCACCCATTGCCTTTGTGATGCTAATTCCATATCTCTCTTATATTGCAATGTTTCATTTTCCTCTTAAATAGGCATGTCTTATTCTATGGTGTTCAATTTCCTTCATGAAGTTGCCTCATTCATTCTCTTTTCTTTGTATTCTCAGCTTCATGCTTATCTAGTATTAGATTCTTTGGTTGTTTCCTAAGCATGATGATGAAATCTACGTGTATGCACCATTAAGCAAGGTTCACCAAATTTAATTAATGTTCACTTGTATTGACATGGACCACTTAAGGTTTGTACATATGAATGACATATTAACTACAAACATGCCAAAACAATCATAAAGACAAGTAAACAAATACAAAAGGAACAAAATTAAATGAGAATGATTGAAATTGAACTATGTGATAAAGTGAAAAGTACAAAATGCTTAAATATAACTAGAATGCACCTTAAAGTTTGAGATTTGATATTAAAATATGTAAACTATGTCATGTTCTTCCATTTTTTGCTTCAAACTTCTATTTTTTTGACTTTTTATGCAACTTCCTTTGAATTCAATGTTGAATTCTATGTAAATCTAACATGATTAGTACAAATTATGAAAATAATGAGTTTATATTCTCAAATTTAAACAAAAAACTCATAATTAACATTTGAATTCTAGAAACATGAAAATATTACCTTAGATAATCAAATTTGATCTAAAAATTCAAATCTTCATCTTCTACATTGTCAAATGGACAACAAAGTGGTGAAAAGGTGATGGAATATACAAAATATGCTTTTTCAAGATGTCAACACCATGAAAAAGTGATTCTTTATTGGATAATGCGTAGAAACAAAAAAAATCAAAGAAAGTAGGCCTGAAACATAGGTCACATGCCTCTTTTTATTATTTTAGTGCAAGCTATTTGGTGCTCACCAAATTTGGTGAGTGCTAAATAATATTTATTGATAATTTTCAACCCTAAAAATTTTGGGAATGAATAGATAGAGATAGAAGAGAAAAAGAGAAAGAGAGAAGGAAAGGGAATGATTGTGTCAAAGAGACACAAACCATCACCCATAAACCCTTTACACTCAATATAAACCCTAAAATCTATATTGATACCGTCAGTTATAAATTGAATACCCTAAACCCTACACCTCAACCCTAGATACCTTATACCATCAACCATCAACCCTAAACCCTAAACCCTTAACCTATACCCTCAATCATACTTCCAATAGCCTCAACCCTATAATTAGTACCCTTTACCCTAAATCATACACCCTAAACCATAAATCCTATACTAATACCATCGATCCTATAACCCTATATGCTAAGCATTCGAGCTTATACCTTATACCTTATACCCTCAACCATAAATCCAATACCCTAAAACCTATAATACTTTAAACCCTACACCCTATGTACCTCATACCTTGTACCATTAATCTTGTACCCTAAACCCTATAATTTACTCTAAAACTTGTATCATCAATTTTTATGCGCTAAACCTCATACCAGTACCCTAAACCCTACACCCTGCACCCTATACACTAAACCCTAAACACTATACCTTGAACCCTATACCCTATAATGTACCCTAAACCTTGTACCATTAATCTTGTGCCCTAAATATTATACCAATATCGTAAACCATAAACCCTATACCCTATGTACCCTAAACCTTATACCATCAATCTTGTACCCTAAACCCTATACCAATACACTAAACCTTATAGCATCAATATTGTACCCTAAACCCTATATTGATACTCTAAACCCTATACCCTATACCCTAAACCATATATCCTATACTCGGATGGCGAGAGAGAGGGGTGAGATAGATAGAGGGGTTAGGGATAGTCATAATGAAGATTGAAGCTTGAGGTAATCTTCTCTAACATGAATGAGGTAGCTGCTAGTGCTCCTCATATGCCACCTATATCATCATAATATCACAATATGAAGGAAGTAACTAATGATAGGTTAAACATTATAGATAATATTTTCATCGATTTTGAGGTATTGCTTCAAGATCATGTTTCTATTTTTGAGGTTATGGGCTCACAAAATAATATACCTAGGTTCTCACAAGGCAAAAAGAACAAACAAAAAATATAAATACTACTATTGAAGCTCCTCTTTTCCCAAGTTTTTTTTGTTGTGCCAGAGGTATCCCCACGACCCAACCCAATGCCCAACCAAACTTACCTTGGTATTAATATTTTTCATGTTGGGGTCTAAGAGGGGTGGGTTGAGGTGAGACTAATCCTTTGGGGATGCACACAACTACCTACTAGCCATATACATCAAATAAGATTGGGCCTCAGAGTTGAACCCAAGACCTAAAAATCATAGCCTTTTCTATAGTGGATGGCTTGAGGAAAAATATTGCACGATACCCTTTAGGCTATAAAGGGTGGGTTAAATGCTATTAACAATGAAATTATTGGTAATTTTTCTTGCTTGACTACATATATCAAAAATAAAGAGTGGGATTTCTGATGATCATGCTATTTGTGCTTGCAAAGGTATCAAAAACCTTCATGTTATAATTTTGAAAATGTAGGCAAAAAAGTGACAGTAGGAGAGAATATAGATGATAAAAAAATAGGGGGAAAAAAAGGTCCTTGCTTCTTCCTAGGGTAAGGGTAAGTAGAAGGAGCATATAAGAAATTAATCATTTTTCAATGAAAGAAAAGTTCAGGATCATAATCAGACAGGAGAAAATGTAAATACTCAAAGAAGTTGATAGGAAATATAAGATAATGGAATTCCACGAAAAATCATTGTGAAATACTTCTATAACATCACTCACAACTAAATTGTTGGGTAATGGCATTGGAGTGGTATTGGCCTCACATGATTATGACACAGGATTTCTCTTAAGGGTTGATTTTATTTTTTCTCAAATGCCTCATATCGGACACTGATAATTATGTAACCATCACATAATTTGAGTCCCAACATCAATGACTACACCCTTAAACCATGCACCTTCATAACCAATTTGAGTACTATAACACTCCACCAAGCTTCCTCTTCAAAACTTCATTTTACTCCCACAACACTTTACCCAATATCCTCAACCCTCAACCCTATACTCTATACACTTAAACCTATACCTTCAACCCTAAAAAACTATCCCTCAACCATCAATCATATACCTTATACCCTATGTACCCTCAATTTTATAATCTAAACCTTATACACTGAAACTTATACCCTAAATTTCCTATACCCTAAACCTTCAACCCTAAATATATACCTTATACCCTCAACCGTAAACTAAATACCCCTAACCCTATACCTAATATCCTCAACCCTAATCCCTATACCATATACACTTAACCCTATACCCTCAACCCTGAACACTATCCATCAACCCTATACCCTCAACCCTACACCCTCAACTCTCAACCCTATACTTTATACCCACAACCATAAACCCTAACCCTAAACCTTATACCTAACACTGTCAACCCTAAATCCTAAACCATGAACATCTCGACCACATCATGAACAAGGTGGATGTTGTGAAGGGTGTTACCAAGCATGCAAAGCTTAACAAGAAAGATAAAAGTTCACTAGGATTTTTGCTTGTTGAAGAAAGCAACTAGGGGACTTTGAGGAAGGAATGTGTTAATGAAAATTTAGACTTAAATAGGCAACTTGATAATCAAATTCAGTTGCAAGAAGGTTTATCTACATAAAAAATAAATAAAGGAAGGTTTCACATGTAAGAGAGAATGTCTCGAGAATGGAAAAACTAGAAATTAATACAATCTTATAGATAGAGTAAAGTCTGAAGGTCAAAAGAATCTACCTCCCATTTAAGATATCAACAACCATTGTGCTTCTAAAAAGATAAATTATTGCTCACCTGAATGCTACCAATATGCCCTCTTTTGATAGTGATCAATATCTTGAAAGGTGTGAATCTCATTTGCCTTCCAAATATTATGAAAAGTTAAGTCCAAGTTTATTTAAGATTCAATCAAGGCCATCTATTTTGCACACTAAATAGACAATTTTGGCCCCATGTGATCACCATAGAACATTATCTCATAACATCATAGATAATTATGACTATTCCTCACATCATTTAGAATGAAAATTCTATGATCCACATAGTTGGAATGTGAATGCATCTTTAGAGAGAGAGAGGAGTAATAAGAGATGGAGGGAGAGGTAGAAGTGGAGGGAGCAAGAGACCTAGGGAAAGAGGAGATAGAGGGGAAGGGAGGTGAGATACCTATAGGGGGGGAAAGAGGTGAGATGGGGGTTTAAGGAGGGAGGGGGAGATAGGGAGGGGGAGAGGAAGAAAGAGATAAGATGTCCTCAAGAGGGGAGGGAGGGAGAAGAGGAGAAACAAAAGAAAAGAGAGAGAGAGAGGAGTAACAAGGGATAGAGGGAGAGGTAGACATGAAGGGAATGAGAGACCTAGGGAAGGAGGAGATAGAGAGGTGATGACCTAGAGAGAGGAGGGGGAGAGAGAGAGAGGATAGATCAAGAAAGAAGAGAGGGATAGGAGGGATGGAGAGGTAGAATAGGGGTGGCTGAGAGACCTAGAGAGGGAGGTGAAGGGGTGAGGGAAGAAAATAAGATAGAAGTTCACACACAAGGGAAAGATGAGTAAGTGAGAAGGGAGAGAGAGAGAGATGGATAGGGAGGAAAAACTAGAGGAGAGATATAGAGGTGAGACATAGGGAAAGAGAAAAAGGTGAGAGAGATAGAGGGGAGGTGTGGGTAATGATAAAAGGAGGAGAGGGTAGAGGTAAAGAGGAAGAAGGATGGATAGACTTAGAGATGGGGAGAGAGGTGTGAGGGAGGTAGTGATTGAGATAACATAGAGATGGGAGGAAATAATAATATAGGAGAGAGGAAGAGAAAGATGGGGAGAGAGTATATGAGATGGGGGTAAGGCTTGGAATACAAGGTATAGAGGGAGAGAGGGTGGGAGAGACCTAGAGAGGGGAGAGAAAGGTGAGAAAGAAGAGAGGGAGAGAAAAAGGGAAGTATCAGTAGAGAGGGAAGGAGGCAAAGAGGGAGTGAAAGGTAAAAAATCAACTATCCATCATCAATCATAAACCGTAAATTATAAGCCTTAATAAAAGTGGGGGAGAGAGAAAGAAAAAGAGAATTTGTCTCTAGCATTCTACAAATGCATTTTCATTTGTCTAATGCCAAATTTGGTGCTCACCAAATGGTTTGCATTGGGAAATACCAACCCTTTGGGTTGGACGACCATTTCATGCCAAATATGTTTTTTTTGAAAAGGTAAAAAAATCACACATTTTTGGCCGTTCTCTCCATCAGGTTTGCATGTGTTTCAATACAAATTTATAAAAATACCATAATGACGTTAAGCTCTCTCTTAGCTATCTAATCATATTTTTTTCACGTTTTGATTATGTTGAGGTTTCATCTTTAAATTTTTTTTAGTGTCTGTTTTTTGTCAAAAACTAACATGTGGTATTTTGGGTATAGTTTTTTACTCGTTTATTGAATTTTGAAACAAATTACATTTTTAGAAAATAGACTCCATTCTAAACGTACTTGAAAAAAATAAAATTGGTTTTCAATTATTTTTTAAATTTTTAAGGGGGAGCATGCTTAAATTTCTAATTTTTAGGATGTGTCCACTTTGAAAATTAGTTAAAAATAAATATTCATTAAAAAATTAGCCAAAAAATTTGGCATAAACTATACGGTGTTGGCTAATTTCTCACTGAAGTGATTTTTGAAATTCTAAAAAAAAGTTAACATTTTAGGGGAGCACACCAAATGCTATGTTATGTTTTTTAAAAATAGGACCACTTTGTGTGCTCCCCCTTTTGAAACCCTTACCTTCACCATTTTAGAAAAAGTAGTTTAGAAAGTAGATTTAGAGCATAACTATCTTCATTTTCTCGTTGAACATCAGAATTTGCTAATTTCAGAAAAAGAGTGGCATCTTAAGACACCATTTTTGTATCACATCTTGGTGCACTTACCCACCACCACAATATGGGTGGTTCAAACTTAGTATCAATAGAGAATCTAGAGGAAATATCGACACCTCTAGTATTTTCTGCCTAATTTGAGATTAAACTAGGAAGGTTTTATGCATAGCTTCAAGAAAATTGCCGAAAGAAAAAAAACAACAAAGTGGAGTTGTACTCTCTCATCTTTGGCTTGCAACTATGTATGAAGTTAAAAATATCCAAAGTTGAATTAAGGGGGGACTCCACATTGGTGATAAATGCAATTATAAAAAAGGAATTTACAAGGCTAAAAGCTCAAGCCTCTATTAGATATGGCCCTTACCTTACTATCAAAGTTTGATGATTACATTACAATCATACCTATCACAAAGATAATGTTGAGGTATACGGTCTTTCCAACATGGTAGTTGATGTCATTAAATAAATTAATGTGGAAAAATCTCATCATGACATGGAAAAATATCTTTTGGGAAGATATTAATAAAGACTTTTGATTTAATCATTCCTTGATCATGAGGAAGCTAACGATTTCTTGTTAAGGGAAGGGCTTGTGAGCTCTCCATGCACTCACACTTAATTATAGTTCCTTTGGCTCCTTCCTTTTTAGAGACTAAGATTCCATAGTGGTAGAAATATGGACACTCCCATTCGAATGACGAGATCTCTTCATAGATGAATTTCTTAGGGAACATAACAAAGAATAGGATCAAGTGTGTCTTCAAAACCCATTATGGGTTAATCCTATTTGTAGTAAAATGGGTGATGAGATAAGAGTTCTTAGTGTTCTATACAAGTATAGGGTAGATTTTGACATCTCTATTAGGAGTTGAAAATTAGCTATATCCCAAGACCACCTATAAAAACAAGGAAAATCTTCCACAAGAGAGTATGCAAGAAATGAGATTTATTGATATTAAGATATATCAAATATGATGATGAGGTACATTATAAGAGTGTAAAATGACCTTTCTTATATAGACAAGGTGTGATGAAGTACCAAATGCCAAAACATTAAATGATTGGTTTCATTATTAAATGACATGATCCATTAAATGATCTAGGACTCTAATATTTAATAAAATATAAAAAGATAAAATCGTATCTAAACAACTTAAATATGCCTAGGAAATAAGTGGACTTAACATGTAAATATGACCCCACTAATAACTAGTTAGGAAAATTACCTATTTACACCAACACCCTGCCTTAAGTGCAACTTAGGGAGAAGATTATTATGAAAATAATGCAAAGATGCAAGGATGGGTCTCGACTACAAGGCTATTTTAGTGATGGAAGTTTGTGTTGTCATTGATATCAATAGGTCTATGTTGTTGATGTTGTTGCATTGATGTCAACCTATGGAGATGCTTTGATTGATTGCATTATGTTGTTATTAGTAGTCTCACTAATGTCAATCTCTAGTGTTGCTTTGATGAGCATATATTTGCAGATGTTCAACCTCTTATGTGGTTGAGATGCTAATAAGGAGTTTTATATGTTGATTTTGTGTTTATGGTGCTTGGTTTCCAAGTGCTTTTGCAAAAAAATGAATAAAAGGGGAAATAGTGTGATAAAGAGTGATCAATGAGGCAAAGTGGTGCTCAGTGTTTTGCTCTACATTTCTTCATGGTTGAATATCTTATTGCATGGTTCAGATATGTTGATAAAATGTGTTCATAGGTGTTATATCTAAAGTTTCAGGCTCTAGATCATTAGGCAAAAGAAATTGTGTTCACTAGTGTGTGAACTGTGATGTAGTGTTGTTTGGGAGAAATGGTTTTGCTCCATATTTCTTTGCATTATGGTTATAGTTTTTTGGATCTAGAAGTGTGCTTATATTGTTCATATCTATCTTCAACCCAAGTTGTTTGAGTTTTGGTGCTCCACAAGGTTGGATTCATGAGTTACAATGTGTATAAGGTTAGAAGGGTATACAAAATAAATATATCTTTTAGGTGTATGATGTTGTGAAGTATTTGTTAGATTTTAGGGTGTTTATGGAATATTCTAGATTGTGTTTAAGTGTTTTGTGTGGTTTTTGAGTCATCTTTGTATTTGAGGAAGTGTGTACTTAAACATTTAATGGTGTTAACATAGGTTTGACCAACCTTGGGTGTTTACACTAATTGTAGATATGCTTCAATGTTTGTGGAAGCATGGTGTGGAATTTTTATGTGGATTTAGGTTTGAGTTAAGGTGTGATGTGGTATACCTTCATTCCTATCCAATGTGGGAAAGTTTTTGTGTTGACCTAATTTGAATTTGCACATTTGAGGTGCATACCTGACGTTGTAGATTGTTTTCAACGTTGAAGGTGGTATATATATGTGTGATGAATTGATGGAGAATGCAAGTGTAGAGTGTTTGATGTAAAGTGTTGAGATGTGAAGTACAAAGGTGCAAAATGAAATGTGAGCTTTAATGCCTAAGACTCTAGAAACAGTGAGAAGAAGGTATCTAAATTCTTCAGAGAGGTTGTGAATGTTCTAGTGAAGCAGTGGTTGATCTTTTATGTTGCTATGAGATGGATTTCTCATTGTAAAAATATTCTATCTTCTTCTTTCTAATCTGGTAGTGAGCCATTAGTAGTGATCCATTCTTTCTTTTGGGCAGTGATCCCTTCAACATTGAGCCTATTGTATTTAGTGTTGTAATTACTTTATATTGTGAGCTAATCCTCACCATGGTTTTTATCTTCTTGGGTTTTCCATGTAATTCTGGTGTTCTCATGTGTATGGATGTGTTTTCATTATTGTTTCTCATGTTTATATTCTACTAATGCATGATATAGGTTTAATGGTTGTTAAAGGTTTAATAGCTAATGCAAATTTGAATGTTAATGAGGGTTTTGATGTTTTAACGTACAAATGATTCACCCTCTCTTAGTTGTCTTGTGCATTCAAAAATTGGTATTAGAGCTCAATTACTTAGAATAAGCTTAACCAATTGAGGTATATTCAATGTCACACAAGAAATAGGCTCCTTTTTTTGATGGATGATTATGCATTCTAGAAGACCGAGATGGTAGGTTTCCTTGTTTCTCTAGGGTTTGGAGTTTAGAATTCAATTAAATATGGATATACAATTCCTAAAAATGGATAAATAACTGACGATGAGATCAAGGCTTATGAAAACAATAGAAAAGGAAGGTATTATATCTTGAGTGGTTTTCTAATTTAGAACTTGTGTAGGTTATGAGCTATAAATCTGCTAAAGAAACCTGGAAGAAATTGGAAAGTGTCTATGAAGGAGATGATAAGGTCAAGCAAGCAAAGATGCAAAATCTGAACACTAATTTTGAAACCACAAGGATGAAAAAATATGAATATATTATAGGTTACATGCATAGAGTGGAAAAAGTTGTCAATTCCATCAGAGGCCTTGGTGGAAAACTTGAAGAAGATGAGGTGGTAAAGAAGGTATTAAGAAATCTTCCTAAAAGGTTTCTACTATTGAAGAAGCTCAAAATTTAGAGAATTATTCTAGAGATTAGTTGTTTGGTGCTTTAACTACTTTTTAATTAAGAGAGTTTGGTCCATGTAGTTGAAGAAAAGAGACTACTTTAAAGTTGGAAAATAGAAGAAGAATGAGGAATCTAATCCAGATGGTTGATGAGATAGAAGCAAACTTTGTGAGGAGATTGAAAAAGGGCACTAGAAAATACAAAGGCAAGTTACCTTTAAAATTTTTCAATTGTGGAAAGATAGGTCATTATGCTTCAAGATGCCTAGTCAAAGCTTCAAATGACATATTTAAGGAGAATAAAGGTAAATCAATCAAGAGAAGTTATTATGTTAAAGAAGATGACATTATATCTGATGATGAATCTGATTACCAAGATGATGAATGTTTGTTCATGGCTCTAAATGTTGGATCTAATTATGCTAACTCTAAGAGATGCATGAAGGAAAGTAATATGGAAATAGGTCATAATATTGAAGGAGCAATGATGACTACTTTTCATGCTAGAGAAGAGATCAAGAAAGGCTTTGAAACTTTGGTTACTATAGGAAAAATGTGTAGCAAAGGATATAATATTGTATTTAATGATGGTGGTTGTGAGATCAGGAAAGGCTCTGAAACTTTGGTTACTGTAGGAAGAAAGACTGATGGAAATGTTTATTAGCGTAAGGGTGCTAATGGTATGTGTTATATGACTTAAATAAATGAAATTTGGCTATGAAATAGAAGAATGTGTCACATCAATTTTTATAGCCTAGTGAGGATTAGCTCTGCTCAAGTTGTGAGAGATCTACCAAAGATTACAAATCCTATAAATTCAATTTGTAAGGAATTCCAAGTTGGGAAGTGCCAATGTGAAAATATCAGTATTGGTCGAATTATGCTTGATCTATGAAGAATTGAGGTATTTCAAAGCCACTAATACTTGAATCTCAACAAGATCATTCAAATGAAATTGAAACTAAACATTTTATCAAAACCTAACATACTAAATTATGAAATATTTCAAAACATCTACTCTAATTCATCTAAAACTTATCTCATTGTGGAATTGGTGTTGTGTTGATGTGGAACGATGACCCTTGCCCAATCCCATGATCAGTGAGCTTGTTTCAGTCGATTCTATGGAAGAGAATCGATGAAATCATTATGATTGATGTATGAAAACCTAGTTTATGCTAAAAATGAACATGATGCAAGCTAAGTTACCATAAATTTATGCTAAATGATGAAGATATACAAATAATAAGCTAATTCTAAGCTAATCTAAGCTAATCCAAGCTAAAATTATGCTAAAAGATGAAAAACCCTAATTTATAAACAAGATAAGATGGATGCATGGAAGCCATTAATGGATGATCTAAGCTCTTATGCAATGAAAATGAACTAAAATAAGCTAACAAGTGAGTATGGATGAAAGTAAATTGAACAACATAAGTTTGCAATTGAAAGATGGATCCATTTGTCTCCAAATAGTGATCTACTTATAGGAGAGCCAATGAGGAATGAATGGTTGAGATGAAAAAGCTTAATCAACGGTTCAAGATGAAGGGGATGAGAGGTATGTATCATGGATTCTCATCAATGTATGAGAATGCAATATGAAAGTTAATCAAGGGCCCACACTTGCCTCAAACAAACACACTTTTGAATTGCTCACACAGGTCAAAGGTAACTTGCTCAAAAGGTTAAAGGTTAACTTGCATTTGAAGCTAAGCAAGTTAATTGGAGGAGAGAGGATATTCCTTAGAATATTCCTTTAGGATGAGGAAAAAGGTAATTTACAAATTAAAACAAAGTTTTAATTGTGCAAAATAGGGGATAAGGAATATTCCCTTAGAAGAAAATTAGTTTAATTGCTAATTAAACAAGATTTAATTTATGAAATTAGGGGAATTGGAGGAATTAAAGAGATATTTATTAAATTAGATGATTTAATAAACGGGGAGAGATGAAATGATATTTAATTAAATAATATGACTTAGGGAATTAAATTAAATATTTTGATTTATTTAATTAATTAATGAGATGAAGTGTTAGTGCAAAAAGAGATAAATTAACCTAATTAAATTAATTAGGATAAAAGATGAAAATGATGCAATTAATTAATTAGCTAGGATAATTAAATTAATTAAGCGAAAAGCAGATGGATTAAAGAGGAAATGATGTTAGTAAATTTGATTTAAATGTATGATATTGATTAGGATATTTTTCAATGTCTATAGGAAGAAAACAAGAAAAATGTTCAATTTCAAAGAATATTCCATTGTAGGACCTTTGGAGTTGGTGCATATAGACTTTTGTGGACCTACAAGAACAAGAAGTTTTCAAGGTGATCACTATTTTATGTTATTGATTGATGATTACTTTAGAATGACTTGGGTAACTTTTCTCAAAGAAAATCAAAATCTCTAGATAATTAAGGATTTAAGGCCATGGTTGAGAATGAAATGGATATAAAAATCAAATGTTTAAGATGTAAGAGGTGGAGAGTTCACCTCTAATGAGTTTGCAATTGAAAGATGGATCCATTTGTCTCCAAATAGTGATCTATTTATAGGAGAGCCAATGAGGAATGAATGGTTGAGATCAAAAAGCTTAATCAATGTTCAAGATGAAGGGGATGAGAGGCATGTATCATGGATTCTCATCAATGTATGAGAATGCAATATGAAAGTTAATCAAGGGCCCACACTTGCCTCAAACAAACACACTTTTGACCTGCTCACACAGGTCAAAGGTAACTTGCTAAAAGGTTAAAGGTTAACTTGCATTTGAAGCCAAGGAGTTAATTGGAGGAGAGAGGATATTCCTTAGAATATTCCTTTAGGATGAGGAAAAAGGTAATTTACAAATTAAAACAAAGTTTTAATTGTGCAAAATAGGGGATAAGGAATATTCCCTTTGCTTAGAAGAAAATTAGTTTAATTGCTAATTAAACAAGATTTAATTTATGAAATTAGGGGAATTGGAGGAATTAAAGAGATATTTATTAAATTAGATGATTTAATAAACGGGGAGAGATGAAATGATATTTAATTAAATAACTTAGGGTTATTTAATTAAATAATATGACTTAGGGAATTAAATTAAATATTTTGATTTATTTAATTAATTAATGAGATGAAGTGTTAGTGCAAAAAGAGATAAATTAACCTAATTAAATTAATTAGGATAAAAGATGAAAATGATGCAATTAATTAATTAGCTAGGATAATTAAATTAATTAAGCGAAAAGCAGATGGATTAAAGAGGAAATGATGTTAGTAAATTTGATTTAAATGTATGATATTGATTAGGATATTTTTCAATGTCTATAGGAAGAAAACAAGAAAAATGTTCAATTTCAAAGAATATTCCATTGTAGGACCTTTGGAGTTGGTGATAATTAAATAAGATGACTTAGGGAATTAAATTAAATATTTTGATTTATTTAATTTAATGAGATGAAGTGTTAGTACGAAAAGATATAAATTAACCTAATTAAATTAATTAGGATAAAAGATGAAAATGATGCAATTAATTAATTAGCTAGGATAATTAAATTAATTAAGTGAAAAGTAGATGGATTAAAGAGGAAATGATGTTAGTAAATTTGATTTAAATGTATGATATTGATTAAGACATTTTTTAGTGTCTACAGGAAGAAAACAAGACAAAGGTTCAATTTCAAAGAATATTCCACTGTAGGACCTTTGGAGTTGGTGCATATAGACCTTTGTGGTCCTACAAGGACAAGAAGTTTTCAAGGTGATCACTATTTTATGTTATTGATTGACGATTACTTTAAAATGACTTAGGTAACTTTTCTCAAAGAAAAATCAAAATCTCTAGATAATTTAAAGGAATTTAAAGCCATAGTTGAGAATGAAATGGATATAAAAATCAATTTTTTAAGATATAATAGAGGTGGATAGTTCACCTCCAATGAGTTTAACAATTTTTGTGAAGATCATGGAATAAAGAGGCATTTTTCAGCTCCTAAGACTCCTCAACAGAATGGAGTGGTGAAAAGAAAGAATAGAATAGTTTAGGAAGAAACAAGGACAATGATGAAGGAAGAGAATCTACTTGATGTCTACTAGAGAGAAGCAATTCATAATGCAGTGTATATAATTAACATGGCACAAGCAAGGAAAAATAGTTCAAAGACTCCCTATGAGTTGTGGTATGGAAGAACTCCTATCAAATATTTCAGAGTGTTTGGTAGAAAATTCTACATTAGAAGAGATGAAGAAAACTTAGGAAAGTTTGATGCAATATATGATGAAGGAATATTCCTTGGATACTCTACAAAGAGCAAGGATTACCTATGTTACAACAAGAGGCTGAAAAGGATTATTGAAAGTGCAAGTGTGAAAGTGGAGGAAGACTTACATAAAAACACAATGTTGATAGAAGGATATGAATAAGGCGAGTCCTCTTGTAGATAAGAAGATAAAAATGATGGTAAGGAAAAATAAATGTAGGTTGTAGAGGAAGAAATACCATAAAGGATCCCTAAGACCCCTAAGTATGTGTGGAAGAATCATTCTAAAGGCCAGATCATTGGTGACAAAAGAAGAGGTGTATTGACAAGAAGAAAGGTTGCTATGATAGAAGAACATGTGACTTTATGTTTACTTTCCAAAGTTGAACCTAAAATAATGATTGAGGCATGAAAAGATGGATTTTGGATCAAGGCTATGAAAGAAGAACTATTGCAAATTGAGAAGAAATGGACTTGGGAACTTGTACCAAGACCAACAAATAAGAATGTGATCATAACTAAATGGGTGTTTCAGAACAAGTTGAATGAGAATGGAGAATAAGTTAGGAAAAAGGCAAGGGTTGTGTGTAAAGGCTACTCACAAATAGAATGAATAGAATTTGAAGAGACATTTTCTTCAATGGAAAGGATGGAGGCTATTAGGATGTTTTTGGCTTTTGCAACACATAAGGATTTTAAAGTTTATCAAATGTATGTGAAGTTTGCATTATTGAATAGTGAGTTGGAAGAAGACGTATACATTGAACAATTGGAAGGATTCCAGTTATTAGATAATCCTAATATGGTTTGTAGATTGAAGAAGGAATTATATGGACTCGATCAAGCTCCTAGAGCTTGGTATGCAAGATTTGATAGATACTTGTTCATCAAGAATTCAATAAAGGTATCGTAGCTATCAATATTTATTTTAAAGTTGAGAAAGATCAAATATTGATTGTGGTTGTGTATGTTGATGATATAATCTTTGGAGGAAATGAAAGTATGTGTAAGAGATTTGCAGAAGGGATGTATAAAGAGTTTGAGATTGTTTATGTTTGGGAAGATGAATTTCTTCCTTAGGCTTCAAATCAATCAGATAGAGAAAGGAATATTCATATCACAGTCAAAGTATGGTAAGGAAATGTTGAAGAAGTTTGGAATGGAAGACTCTAAACCAATATGTACTCCCATGGTTACTGGTTGCAAGCTGAGTAAGAATGAAGAATCACCTAAGGCTGATTAGAGCAAGTACAAATCAATGATTGGTGGACTACTATACCTAACAACTACTAAAATGAATACCATGCATGTAATTTTTCTTATGGCTAGATTTCAAGAAAATCCCAGAGGGTCACACATGGTAGTAGTAAAATGAATATTTAGATACTTGAAGGTCACTTCAAAACATGGTTTATTGTATCCAAAGCATATTGATTTCTCTCTCAGTGCTTATATAAATGCAAATTAGGTATGTTGTGTGGATGATCGAAGAAGTACAAGTGGTGGTGCTTTCTTTCTTGGAAGAAGGTTGGTGTCTTGGCTAAGAAATAAGTAGGATTCAATGTCTTTATCTACTATAGAGGCATAGTACATTGCTACAAATTCATGCTACACACAAGTGTTGTGGATGAAGAAAAATTGAAGTATGTTAGAGTGTCATATGATGAACCAATTCCTATCTTATGTGATAACACAAGTGCTATCAATATTTCAATGAATTTGGTAATGCATTCAAGGACAAAGCATATTTCAATCTAGTATTATATTTTAAGAGAGAAGGTTGTAGAGAATGAGATGAAGCTGGAGTATGTGCCTACTAAGGATTAGGTTGCTGATATATTCACAAAGGCTCTTCCGAAGGATAAATTTGAGCATCTCCAAGAGAAATTAGGGGTTATTTACCCTCCTTTCAATTAGATGCATAAGGTTATGCATCAGTCTAGGGGATCTCAAGACCCATTCCTTGTTCTAGACTGATGTTGGAGGCTACTTCTTTAGGGAAGTGGTAGTGGAATTGTTGGTTGTTGTAGTAAGGGGGATTAAGAGTTGTCATTGTGTGTTGGTGTTGTCAAAGGAAGTGGAAGAAGAGGTTAAAGAGTAGTTGTTTTCCTTTATAGGTGTTTCCCTTAGGGAAGAGAAAGTATATGAGATTGATGTCAAAAGGGAAGCAAAGTAAAGAAGACATGTGTTTCCCTTTTCCGTTGATGTCAAATGGGGAGAGATTTAACTTAAAAATGTTATGAATTAAGGGGGAGAAAGAGAAAGTGTTGGAAGGGATAGATGCCCGTGTAAGGTGGAGTAGTGTGCACTAATGTGCAGTGTATGTGTTGTTCATCAAAGTTGTTTTTGTTGTTGATGGTTAAAATCATATCATATGTTGCCATCAATGACAAAGTGGGAGATTGTTTGAAGTTTGTGTTGTCACTAATGTCAACGGGTCTATGTTGTTGATGTTGTTACATTGATTTCAACCTATTGAGATTCTTTGATTGGTTGCATTATGTTGTCATTAGTAGTATCACTAATGTCAAACTCTAGTGTTGCTTTGATGAGCATATGTTTGTGGATGTTCAAAATCTTTTGTGGTTGAGATGTTGAGAAGGTGTTGTAGATGTTGAGTTTGTATTTATGGTGCTTAGTTTCCAAGTGCTTTTGAGAAAATTTGAATAAAAGGGGAAACAATGTGGTAAAGAGTGATCAATGTGGCAAAGTGGTGTTTAGTGTTTAGCTCCACATTTATTTATGGTTGAAGATATTCTTGTGTGGTTCATATATGTTGCTTAGAGGTGCTTAGAGGTGCTTAGAGGTGCTTAGAGGTGTTATATCTAGAGTTTCAAGTTATGGATCATTCGACATACGAAGTTGTGTTCACTATTGTGTGAAATGTGATGCAATGTTGTCTGGGAGAAATGGTTTTTCTTTGCATTTATTTGCATTGTAGTTTTTGGTTGAAGTGTTATTATATTGTTCATATCTATATTTATTCTAATTTTTTTGAGTTTTGGTGCTCCAAAAGGTTGGATTCATGAGTTACAATGTGTAGAAGGTTAACTAGGTATACAAAATGAATATATATTTTAGGTGCATGATGTTATGAAGGATTTGATATAATATTCTAGATTGTGTTTAAGTGTTGTGTTTGGTCCATGAATTGTATTTGGATTTGAGGAAGTGTGTACTTAAATATTTAATGGTGCTAACATATGTTCAACCAACCTTGGGTATTTGTACCCTAATTGTAGATATGCTTTAGTGTTTGTGGAAGCATGGCATTGAATGTATATATGGATTTAGGTTTGATTTAAGGTGTGATGTGGTTTTCCTTCATTTCTCTCCACTACAGGAATGTTTTGGTGCTGACCTAATTTGAATTTGCACATTTGAGGTGCATAGCTAACCTTGTAGATTGTTTTCAAGGTTGAGGATGGTATGTATGTGTGATGAATTGATGGAGAATGCAAGTGAAGAGTGTGTGATGTGAAGTGTTGAGATGTGAAGTACAAAGGTGTGAAATTCACTGAGCTTTAATGCTTAAGACTACTAGAAGTAGTGAGCAGAAGGTGTCTACATTCTTTAGAGAGGTTGTAAATGTTCTGGTGAAGTAGTGGTGGATCTTTTCTATTGCTCTAAGATGGATTTCTCATTGTAACAATATTCTATCTTCTTCTTTCTAAATTGGTAGCGAGCCATTGACAATGAGCCCTTCTTTCTTTTGGGCAGTGAGCCTATTGTATTCAGTGTTGAAATTACTTTATATTGTGTAATCCTCACTGTGGTTTTTCCCTTTTTGATTTTTCCACATAAATATGGTGTTCTCATTGTAGTCACCCAAAATAATATTTAATTAAATAAATACTTGTTATTTATTTAATTTAACCCAATTCCCTTATTCTAATAATTAAATAAATAAATAAATATTCATTATTTATTTAATTGATTTCCTCATTACCTTTATCCACCACCACCTTTAATTAAATAAATCTACATTTATTTAAGTAAAGCTAACTTTTTTCCCACTTTCCTCTAAAATCCCCTAATCCCACTTAAGTTAATTACTCCTTGATTAATTAAAATTATCTCCTTCCTAACCTCCATTACCATTTCCTTATTATTTAATTCCATCCTAACCCATTCTCCAACATTTAACTCCACCCAAGTTAAATAAACCCTTGGTTTATTTACTAAACCTACCCCATTAAATTAATTAAGCTTTGATTAATTAGTTTAACCCCCATTACTAATCTCCATTATCACTATCCTCTAATCTTAAATTCCTACACATCCCCCCAAACATGTCACAAAGTGACAAGTGTTATAGACCATCTTCTAGCCTCTTCTCACACATGTGTGAGATCTCACCTACCCCCACTAACCTCTTACACAATCCACCCTATCTCTCACACAAATTTATTGCCTCTCTTCCCAATGTGTGCTCACACATGTGTGAGCACACCTCACCTCTTAGCCTCTTTCTATCTTGTGACACTTGTGACACTTGTCACAATCGTAATAATCCACTCCATCTAGATCCAAACCTAACCTTTTCAATCAATCTTAGCCCTTCATTAACCATTCAATATTGACCCTTGATTTAGCCTCTCTCATTTGTATAAATGAAAGGTTTCTTATTCCATTTTCAACACATATCACATGCTAATGTTATGCTGCAAAAATATCCATTTATCTCATTGTCATTGAAATAAGAGCAACCACATCCAAAGATCCAACACATCCTTATGCTACTCTTACTTTTTGAGGTTTGCATTGCAATTTATTAGATTTAGCTTTATGTTTTATGTCTATTTATTATATATCATTTGCATTGCATTCAATCATTTGTATGGATGTGTTTGCATTACTCTTTCTCATGTTTATATTCTATTAATGCATAATAAGGGTATAATGGTTGTTAAGGGTTTAAGATCTAATGCAAATTTGAATGTTAATGGTGGTTTTGATGTTTTAACGTACAAATGATTCACCTCCCTCTCAATTGTCTTGTGCATTCAAAATTTAGGTACCCATGTACAAAGTCAAATGCACTCTCTCAATAATGAAAAAAAAAAGCACATGGGAAAAAACCCCCTCCAAAAGAGAGAAAATATACAATCAAGGATGATGTATGAAGGACTCAATGATATCCCCAAGGAATGCATCCATCATGAATAAATAATCGATAACCCCCATAAGAGGGAAAGAGAGACTGTGTAGCCCCCCAAAATGTATAATCTCCTCCAAAAATGGTGAGTGTCTGAAGATAAAACACAATTGAATGTTGAAAAACAAATTGTCTCCCTTTTAGAAGAAAAAAACCAAGTAAAAATGAAGGAATGCCTCCCATTCTAGATAAGAATTAAAATAAAGAAGTGTAGAGTCTAAGCTAATGTTTTGTAAACTTGGTGAAATCCACTCAATTTAGAGGGTCAACTAACTGAACAATCCACTTGACATTGCTTAAGACTGCATTAAATCATCAACCAAGGTGTGTAAGCTTATGATGGTGAAGCATTATATATTCCTTCATGGACTCAAACTACCTAAAATATCCTACTAAAGTCATTCTAATTTCTGGAAATACACAAAATTGTAAAACAGTAAAAATATAAATTGAAACTAGTTGCTAAGGTTACCTATAGTAAAGGCCGTGACTCAACTTTTGCTAATGAAATGAAACTGTATTAACTAAAAACTTAATAAAAAATACTAACTCAACTGAACTATCCTCTATAGTATTATCAATGATTGTTACATGCATGTTCCTAAGCATTCATTCATAATAAATAAGAAATAAAATCCCATTTAACTTGCATATGATTTATGAATAATAACAAACTAATGACAACTATCAACATAAATAAATAATTGAAAAAGGTGAAGTGAAGAATAATACCTTGAGTGGCCTACTCAAGTAATTGTTCCCACTTTAATTGAACTCAATCTAACTACTAGATTTCATGCATTCCATGAATTTATCTCCATTTATTGCTTAAAATGAAAGATTATAAAATATTCTTGCACAAATCATACTCAATCATTATGACAATTCATGTTTCAAACTGAAAGTAATAGATAACATAAAAATGTGAAAAAGCAACTAACTAACCTATGGACTCAACCAACAGTTATATACAAATTGAGGGAATCATTATTGAAAACAACTGCTTAAATGAAATCATTAATTCCACTTCCAGATATTTAGAGCATAGACTTAAGACTTGGAATTATTCAATCTATAACTTTAAAAGAAGGAGAATCCTATTGAAACTAGACTTCTGTAAAAAAAAAAATGTATGCAACCATACACCCATCTGTCAAAGTCCCATGTAAGAAGGACCTCTTCTTTAGTGTTTACTAAGTTATTGTAATAACACACATCCTATCTTCATTAAGTACCTTTAACCAATGATCATCACATTCAATTGTTTCTACAATTTCCCCTGTTTTGGTGTATCATGGTTCCTCCTTTAGATGCAAACACGTTAGTTTCACAAAACATGTACACAAGGATAACCATCATAACTAAACATGGAATTCCATCAACATTTCCATACACATTCATATAAACCATTTAATGTTAATATATAAAACCATAATTCCATCACCATGTTTTTGGTTTTAAGTCTACATAAAAAATAAAAAAAGGATAGTATGATATGGAATATTGTTCAAAAAGTGTGTTTAAAAGTATCTTAAAGTCTGCATAAAACTAAAAGAAAACAAGCTATTATCTAGACCTATCATTTCCCCCCAACTTAACTTTTTTCTTGTCCCCAAGAAAAATACTAAGGGTCTTGATTATACTGGAGAGCAATTTTCCTTAGGTCCATGATTGTACTAGCACCCTGATCCTGTTGTAGATAAAACCTTGGTATGTTGAAAGCTGCCTCATCCTAATAGTTCCTTCCCTCTCACATTCTTCACTTTTATCTCCATCCCAATGTGGAATTGGACAAAGGAGAATAGGTGGTTGAAATGTGAGAGTTATCCAGTGAACTCCTTTGTTGATACCCATTCCCATATATTTCTATACCCTTTGGAGCATAGCAGTAAAATTGTGTACAAAATGTGGCTCCTTATTTTGTAATTTGGGGGTTAGTTTGTTCCATCGGTTTTGCACATACTTATAACATTGCTACACAATACCTACAACTAACACTTTCATTCTCTCATAGCCTTCCTTCTAGAGTTTCATTATTGTCTTGCCAACTCCTTTATACCCAAGAAGTTTCATCCACTCATCAATAATTGCTTCTAAATCCTTAGCCTCTCTTTTTACTGGAAGTTCAATAGATTTCTCTTTTTCATTATATTCTTCTATAAATTCTGCTCTAAATTGTTCATTCCTGTAGTAAGAGATAAGCACTCAAACTTGAAGATCCCCCACAAACATTAAGGGGTTCCATTCTGCTTCATCAAGAATCACATAATTATGAAAATAAAATTCACATAATTGATCATGGTCTTCGAATGTGGAAGCTTAAATTTTTTTAAGAAACCCATCCGGTTGACTCATGGTAGTAGATTGCTTGCTAATTAATCTATTAAACTGAAAAACACACAAACCTTTCTTGTAGAAACAATGCATAAGTCCTAGGTGGAGGCCTGCACTTAACAATTTGTGCAGCCTTATCTACAACTTCTTCCAATCAGACTGCTGACTTATTCAATTCCATTTCTTTCTTTTTCAGTTCTTTTGTATATCCTTCCTTTTCCTTCTTCCACTTTTCTTTTTCCTTTGCAAACTCATTAGGTACACTCCAAAATTGGTAGCCTAGACATAAATTTGTGTGATATCCAAGAGTTTTAAGAGGATGGGGTCTCTCACTTGGGATAGCCAATTCTTTGTCCCCTGTCTTAGTGACAACCAATTGTGCCAACAAATCTAACTTAGCACCATGACCATACAACTGTAGCTTTTCCTCCATCTCTTGCATATTTAATTCTCTTTCTTTATCATTTTTCTCATAATTTTCCACCAACTCCTCTAGGCGTTTAATTTTGTTGAGTGCTTCCCGAAGTTCTTGTCTCACATTTCTCTCTTCAAGGTAAGCTTCTTCCCTATCCTCAAACTACTCATTTTATCCTTCATAACCTTCTTGTATAGGACTATCCAGATCCTGTCCTCAATTTATTTGCAATAAATGAGTCCTTTGATTCAAAATTAGAAGTCATTATCATATACCTTATATTTTTCACGGTTGCATTCATGTCACCGAAGGCATCCCCTCCTAGTTTAGAATCAATCTCTATAATTGTAACATTTTCTTGCTATTGTTTCTCTTGGTGTTGATTCCCCTAGGATTGTTCTCTACTCTCCTCTTCTCCTTCAGGTTCTCCTATACCTTCCTTTGCAACATTTTGTTGCCTGAGCCTACCAGAATGTCTAGGTGTAAGCATTTCTACTTTTCTTTTTTAATACCCTTCTTCCTGTTTAGGGAATTTTCCTTTTTCTATTTTTGAGAAACCCTCTTTCCTTTTGTAACTTCTTCCTCTAGTTTAGAGGGTGTGGAAGTGGCAGATACACTACTTCTCCTAATTTTAGAATTCTATGGCTTAGAAGAAGAAGGTAACTCATTTTTAGATGACCCAAACTCTGGCCCTTCAAGTTTTTTATGTTCGCTTTGGCTATGGGTAGGTGAGGCCATAGGAAAATTATGAGGTTTTTCCTCTTCTGACTCATTTTGGGGTTCATTTTGATTTCTTTTATCCCCAGATACTACCAACAAACTGTTGATGTCATTACATTCCACAGCCCTAAAATCCTCCCACCTTGCTTGTGTGTACTAAATTCTTAGGCTCCTTTTTATCAATAGGGTAACTAAGCAATGGTGAGAGAGGGAAGTATCAAATTGTATTTTCTAGTATTCCAAAGCCATTCTCTTCAACAAATGGTATAGGAAATTGGGTGCATGACTATCTTCTTATGCCTAAGATGGCTTAACAACTTAAAATGGGCAATATATAAAAGATTTTTTCTGCCATCACATGTAATATATCTAACAATATAAGAGACACACTTTGCCTATAACCAATGGAGAGACATTCTGTTCGTACCTTGTGATGAGGAATCCAGTTCCTCACCTCTTCTGTAGAATTCCTCTCGAGTTGCGACTGCATCAGACCGAGCTGGAAATTCTGCTCCTATCCTTGGAAATTTGGTCATATTGGAGAGTTTCTGTAAATCTTCTCCTTAAATCATCACTATACTCTGTTAATTTCAAAAAATACTTGAGCCACCCAACCCTTGTGAATATAGGAAGGATAGTTGCATCCTCCAAATTTTTTTAATGAGTTGTTGTCTCTCTCCTTATGACATCTCCTCCCATCTTAGTTCCTTTTACTACTTAGTATACCAAATTTAGCTCTAAAGATTCAATTCAATCTCTGCCTATCACCTTCAAATTCTCTTATGACTTCAAAACCTCAGTTTCCATATATATTCTTACTACCACACTACATCGTAACTACAAATTCCTTTTCAAATTCAGCTCTGGTACAAACCAAGCTAAATTTCTCACAAATTCTATAGGGTTTCAAAATTTAGGAATTGCAAAAAGGGCAGTGGAAATAGTAATAAAAATAAAATATGACTCAGGGCTTTGCATGTCATGATTTTCATTAAATTTAAGTTAGGGTGGAAAATTTGAAAAGACTGGAGAAAAGATAGAGTGAGTGTATCCTCCCCCCAACTTAATTGGTGAAGTGACCTCACTTCACGGTGATGATTTGGAGGCAGTATAAATGTAAGTTGATGGAAATGAATACATGCATGGAATTTAAATGAAAAGTGCATAAAAAGTTCAAAGAAAACTTGAATAATCATAATAGTATACCTTAGGTACAATTGTAGAAAAATAACCATCGGTGGTGCATGGAGACTAAAAGAACATATGCGGTTATTTATTTTTATGGGACATATATTAACTGCAAGGTAATGAGTATCTTAGATAGCGAGTGGATACGATTAGATGGATATGAGTTGTCGATTTGACAACTTCAAAAATTTAAAATGAACGTGGGAAATAAAGTAATTATGCCACGATACTTAGCATGAAGTGATGGATAAAATATGTGGATATTGTGGAAATGAATGTGCATAACCTTGCAATAAATATAGCAGCAAACGAGTTGAATAGTCTTTCAATTTTCAAATGTTGCTATGGGAACCTATAGTGTGAGGTCCCAGTTAGAGTGTGGGTAGTGTGAAGCTACAGGTCCTGATGACATCTAGTCCCTTGGAAATATTGTTAATAGGTCCCTTTTGAAGATATCTTGAGTATTATTGTAATCATGCAGTGTGTGCATGAAGAATGTGTCGTGTGTGCATGTAGTGTTTAAAGCATGAGAAACTATGCTTGGGTGATTTCAGGGGCTGAGATGTGTAACTCAACAGCTGGATCACCAGGCATGTTGGGTATGTCCAGTAGTACTGATGTAGGACTCTTTGAATCAATTTTTGTTTCACGTTCACTATGAGCACCATATTGCCGAATCAATGAAAATATGTAGTCATCATGCTGCATCAGTTTCTTGTATAAATTCAATCTATGTCCATTAACAAGAAGTGAGAACCAGAATTCATCAATGGTATGCAACTATACTAAGCCTGGATGAAATCACAATACTGTGTCTCACTTTTTACCCAAGATGGACATTTACATCAATATTTTTAACTGAATCTTCATCTTTTGAGACCTATAGCAGCTAAACCATTAAGAATCTGAAGATGATATGAACTAGTGATTTTTGGAAATTTGTGTGTAGATTACAAATATATATTTTTTCAAATTTTCTAAAATAAATAATGAATATTTGAACATCACCTTTAATAACTGGTTTTAGACAAAAAACAACATTTTTAGAAAGTAACATTTGTGTCATACAACATAAATTTTTTTCTATAAAGGATTAAATTGCAATTTTTAAAATATAGATTCTAAACATCAACATCTAGGGAGGATATTTTTTCATAATTTTTTGTTGCATATTTATTTTTAAATTAATTTTTGAAGTCACTGTAGCTATAATTTGGACATATGTGTGTGTTGTACAACATAACTTTTTGTGTATATATCGAAATCCAATTTTTCTTTTTTGGGTGAAACAAGGACATCAATACCTAGGGAATGGGTCTTTTTTGAATTTTTTTTATAATGGTTTACTATTTTTCCACCTCTACACAACAAAGAGCTTGATGTTTAGAGAAAAACCTATGTTTAGTAAAAATTAAAAATTAAATATATGATATAATGAAAATATATCGAACCTATACTTGTTGGAAAGCTCATTTCAAGGGATATAATCTTGCAAAATATAGTTTTTAAATGATGTTATTTAATCCCTCAAAAGGTAAAGAAAAAGTGGGTTTTTGCTAGTATTTTGATAGGTGCAAAGGAGACTCCATTGTGGGTATGATTTATTACTAGAGGGGCTCTATTCAAGGGGGTTTGATCTAAGGGGGTATTAGCTACCCCTCTTTAATTAAAACCCTTTAGATTGAGCCTCTCAAGACTTAAACCATTAGTATTTCTAAAAAATGGTGATTTTAGGAAAAAATCAACACGTCTCAAAAGTGAGACATAATATCAAATTTGAAATCTACTCCATTAGGGTAAACCTTACAAATCTCATAAGGTCCTAGTCATCTAGACTAGAATTTTCTTTTAAAATATTTATACCTTGAGTCATATAAAAGAGCCCGATCTCCTTAAGTGAATTCTTTTATTTTTATGTACTGATTATGCCATTTCATTCTTTGCTGATGTATCACTTCTGTACGATGAACTGCTTCCATTCTTATCTCATCCAACCCATTCAGAGAATGTAACCTTTCCTTTTGTGCCTCTATTAAATCCATGCCCATGTCTACTACTGTTCTCAATTTTTTATATTCAAATTCAATAAGCAATGCTATTGTTTTTCCATAAACTAGTTCATAAGGGGTAAAACCTGTAGTTGTCTTCCATGTGGTTCTATATACCCAAACAAATTTTGGTAACCTAGATACCCAATCTCTCCTATGAAGTTGCACTATTTTTGTCAATATATTTTCAATCTCCATATTAGTGACCTCTACTTGACCATTAGCTTGAGGATGGTATGGGGTGGATTTCTTGTGTATGATTTGATACTCTTCTACCAATTTGTCAATCAGGTCTGATGAATTGTGGTCCTTGATCAATCACTATCTCCTTGGGTACACCATGGCTAGTGAAAATATCCTCATACAAAATTTTTGCTACATTGCCATCTTTAGCAAATTGCAATGTTTTTACCTCTACCCATTTGGTTAAGTAGTCAGTGCATACCAATATGTATTCCTTGTTATTTGAAGGGGGAGAGATAGGTCCAATAAAATATAGCCCCCATTTATTAAAAGGAGCTAGTGCTAGTTGGGGTTGTAAATGAATTTCATCACTTCATGTGGGTCTCCCCATTCTTTGGCACCGGTCACAACTTCTAGTATACTTAACAGAGTCTTTATGTAGGGTAGGCCAATAATATCCTGTTGTAAGGATTTTGAAGGATGTTCTCTTGGCTGAAAAATTTCTACTACAAGGTTCATCATGGCATGCTTTCAATATGTCAAACACTTCATCCTCCCTGATACATCTCCTCATAATGTTATTTGGCCCAGTGTAAAATAAGAATCCAAAAATACAAGAATAAGGAAAGCATTTGTGGACTAATTGTCTTTTCTCTCTTGGAGAAAAGTAACTTGGAATCTACCTTATCACAAAATAGTTAGATATGTCAGCAAATCATGGAGTATGTACATTTAGAGAAAAAAGATGCTCATCAGGAAAAGAATCATCAACCACTCCTTCTATTGATTTGGTGGGAAATCTCGAAATAAAATCAGAAACCACATTAGCCTTTCTGGGTTTTTCAAATATTGTTATGTCAAATTCTTGTAGTAACAACAACCACCTTACAAGTCTTCCACATACTACTGGTTTATTCATCAAGTACCTAATTGCTATATGATTTGTATGTATGAACACTTGATAGTCAGTTATATAGTGTCTGAACTTGTTAATGGCATAGACAACTACAAGCATTTCTTTTTTTGTCATAGTATAGTTTAAATCTTCTCCTTGTAGGTTTTTGATAATATAATTATTGCATACTCCTTATTCCCATCCTAGGACTGCTCCAATAGAAAAATTTGATGTATCAGTGTGTATGTGAAATGGCAATGTCCAATTGGGACCTCTTAGAACGGGTGCATAAGTTAAAAGTGTCTTTAATTTCTCAAATGAACTCTGATAGGCTTCAGTCCAATCAAACTCACTGTCCTTTGTCAATAAAATAAACAAAGGAGAAAATTTATTGCTAAAATATTGGATGAGTCGCCTATAATAACTTGCATGTCCAAGGAAGCTCTTGACATCTCTTTGTTTTTGTGGTATAGGTAGGGTAGATATAATTTCATTCTTCTTTGGGTCAACATGTATACCTTCACTAGATATAAAGTGTCCTAACACAATTCCTTGTGTCATCATCATGAAGCACTTATCATTGTTGAGTGATAGATTGTGTTCCTTACACCTTTTTAACACTTCCTCCAGGTTACTGAGAGATTCCTCATAACTTTCACCATAAGTGGTGAAGTCGTCCATGTATATCTCCATGCAGTTATGTGCAAAATCAGAAAGTATGTTGAGTTCGACTCTTTGAAAGGTAGTTGGAGCATTGCACAAACCAAAAAGTAAGATAGAATATGCATAGGCTCCCCAAGGGTAGGTGAATGTGTTCTGATCTTGATCTTCTAGTGCAATCTTGATCTGGTTATAACCACTGAAACCATCAAGAAATGAGAAATATTTATTTCCTACCAAAGAATCAAGAACTTGGTCAATAAATGGTAGTGGGAAGTGGTATTTCCTTATGGAAGCATTTAACTCCTTGTAATCAACACAGACTCTCAATTTCCCACCTTTCTTGGGAACTATCACCAATGGTGAACCCCATTCACTATTTGATATAGGGTATATAAAACCTGCATCTAAAAGCTTTTGTAAATCAGCTTTCACTATATCTCTTAGAGTTGGATTCATGCATCTTTGTGGCTGTCTGATAGGTCTATAACCATCATTAATGTAAATCTTGTGCATGCATAGATTAGGATCAATTCCTCTCATATCATGGTAATCCCATGCATATGCAACTGAGTGTTCCTACAACACTAATTGCATAGAATTCTATTGTTCCTCAGTCAAGGCATTATTAATGTTTAACATCATCCCTAGCATAATTTCCAACTCCTTTGATGACTCTTAAACTGATGAGAGATCAAGGATTGGTATAATAGGTAAACATTGTTGAGGGAGTAATGAATGAAATAGTTGTGATATCTCTTCTGTAGAATCGATAGGTACAATACTTTGCAAGGGGTCTTGTAGGCATATGAGACAATCCTGTCAGTGTAGGCTCCTACCATAGTCATTTTGGATTATATGAGAAATGAGCTCATCTTCATCCTGGTCATCCAATAAGGGGTTGCAATCTATAGTCATTAGTGTCTGAAGATAATAATTATCTTCTTCCTCCTTACCCAAATTAGGCCAAATAGAGTGCTCAAGGTCTGGATATGGTTGGGTAGGTGGATAAAGAACCAAGTTCTTTGTGATTCTCCCATTAGATATTATCATTTTACTAGATATGCAACCTATAAATTCATCGGTTGTTACCAACCAAGGCCCACCTAAGATGAGTGGGTAACCTGCAAGATTGAAATTGGGTTGTAGCACTACGAAGTATGTAGGGTATTCCAAAGAATTCAATGCAATATCTAGGTCTTGAATAACTCCTTCAAGCTTAACTGTGGACCTATTAGCTAATTGCAAGACAATTTTTGTTGGCCTGAGGTTGATCAACTGAAGCAACTGCATTGTTTCTTTTGTCATGACATTGATGGCTGCCCCTCGAGTCTATTAAAGTGTTTTTAATGAGGATCCCATTAATCTTAACATCCACATTTGGACTACCAAGATTAGTATGCTTAGGGACTATAATGTTCCCCAACATGATATTTGCAAGATTTTTCAAGACATGAATTGTTTTTGGATCTTTCCTTTTATGGCCTAGTTTCTTAAGACAAAGATCCCTTATTGTTTTGGTATAGATAGGGATGTCTTTAATAGCTTGAATAAGTGGGATTTTGATGTTAACATATTTCAACTACCCTAGAAGGTTTGTCTCAACCTATGTGTGATGCTTTTGTAGAGCTAGGCATTCAAGAAAAGGTGGCTTGGGATTTGAGGTAGTTTGGTGTACCTAATTTTGTTTAGGCTCCAAAGGTGGTTTATCAAAATCCTCAATTATAGGTTCCTCATCCTCCATTTCTATAATTTGGTGGGAGGAAGGTCTAGCAAGTTGTTTTCCTGATTTGAGGTAGATTTCACTCACCTCTACCCCACAAGTGGGGTACTGCAGAGCTTCATTAGTATAAGCTTGCTAAACAGGATTAATGTTAGGGTTAGGTGTAGGTTGGGTAGGTATTTGTTGCTTGGGTGGCTAGGATGAAGGATTTGATGGTTGTAGTAGTGCTTGTTGCTATTGTGGAGGAGGAAGCATGGGTTACTAATAGTTCATATTTTATTACTGCCATTGCTAGCCTTTCTGCCACTAAGGCTGCCATGGTGGATTGTAATTGGAACCTTGAAAGTTCTATTGTGGCCAAGGATTTTCCTATTGGTTCCAATTAGGTTGAGGGTTTGTCCATTGAGGATTTTTCCACTGGTTTTGATTTACTTGCTAGGGTTGGGAGTTCCAAGCAGAAAATTTTTGGTTTCCAATAGGAAAAGATGAATTAAAGCTAAGGGGGTCTTGTGGCATAACTTGTCTCTGCTGCACCCATGACCTCCTTTGTGCTATGTAAAATATTTTTCCATCATCTCCTTCAATGGGTTGAAAGTCAGGCTTCTCAACCTTATCCTATTGGATGCTGGCCACTTGTTTGCATTTGCAATTTGCTTTTCTTTTCTTGCAGCTTGGACAATATTCAGTAGGCATATTCTCAACTTCCTCCTACTTTTTCTTAATATGTAGAGTATCCAACTATGTTTCCAAATGACTGATTATATCCTCTTTCATGTTGGATAACAGATTGCTCAACTCAACTTTTGAAACCCTAGTAGATGATTTACCAAAAACTGATGTTCTATTGTCTCTTGGCCTCCTTGTAAAGGTCCTAGAATAATTTCTATAGACCTTAAAAATGTTTGCAAATGATTGCCAAGAAATATCTCCTTGGCCAATGAGGTTCAAGACATCCATACAGTCTTCATTAACCCCTCTCAAAAAGACTAGCTTGAGAGACTCTTTTGACAACTTGTTTTGGGGGTTTTCCTTGAGAGAAAACTGAAAGATTTCAACATAATCCTCTAAATGCTCATCATCCTTTGTGTCATTTGGAATATTTCATCCTTCCTCCTATCAAGTCCTCTATAGTAGTCTTGATACTTCTTCAAGAATAGTGTCTTCATTGTGTCCTAATCAGGAACAACATCACTACCTAATCCCATGAACCATCTCAAAGTTGCATCTTTGAGGGTGGAAGGAAATATTTTTAGCCTATGTGCATCAAAAGTATAATCATAACTTCTACAAAAGACATCAAATTCAAAGAGAAATGTATCTGGGTCTTCAGTTATTAACCAGTAGAAAATTGGCAAGGTTGAAGGAGGAATGTTCTTCAACAGTATGGATCTTTCCTAGTTAGTAATAGGAAAATGTTGGTCAAGCATCATCATCATCATTTGCATCACCCATGGTGTGGTATGTTCCTTCTGTATGTGTGCTAGAATTTGGTGAAAAGGAAATTTCTTCTTCAGTGGCACCTTCACTCTGAGTACCAGGTTCACCAATTTCTATGATAGCTTCTTGGAATGTAGAGGGAAGGAACCTACCCAAATGGTCTCTCTGCTTCACATACATAAAATGTGACTTTAAATTCAATGAGCTTGCACAATGTTAGTAGCTTGGTGTTGAAAAAAGATGGTATCTAACAGTCTTAATGCTTGAAAAGAGAAATTATCTATGAAAATTATAAACATAGGTCTATGAAGGTAGCACTATCCTTGGCAACAATGCCAAAAATGTAGAGTATAAGCTAATGTTTTGTAAACTTGGTGAAATCTACTAAATTTAGAGGGTTAATTAATTGAACAATCCACTTGACACTACTTAAGACTACATTAAATCATCAACCAAGGTGCATAAGCTTATAATGGTGCAACATTATATATGCCTTCATAGACTCAAACTACCTAAAATATTCTACTAAAGTCATTCTAATTGCTGGAAATATACAAAACTGCAAAACAATAAAAATATAAACTGAAACTAGTTGCTATGGGTACCTACAATAAAGGCTGTGACTGAACTTTTGCTAATGAAATGAAACTGCATTAACTAAAAACTTAATAAAAACTACTAACTCAACTAAACTATCCTCCAAAGTATTATCAATGATTGTTACATGCATTTTCCTAAGCATTCATTCATAATAAACAAGAAATGAAATCCCATTTAACTTTCATAGGATTTATGAATAAGAACAAACTAATGACAACTATCAACATAAATAAATAATTGAAAAAGGTGAAGTGAAGAATAATACCTTGAGTGGCCTACTCAAGTAATTGTTCCCACTTTAATTGAACTCAATCTAACTACTAGATTTCATGCATTCCATGAATTTATCTCCATTTATTGCTTAAAATGAAAGATTATAAAATATTCTTGCACAAATCATACTCAATCATTATGACGATTCATGTTTCAAACTGAAAGTAATAGATAACATAAAAATGTGAAAAAGCAACTAACTAACCTATGGACTCAACCAATAGTTATATACAAACTGAGGGAATCATTATTGAAAACAACTGCTTAATTGAAATCATTAATTCCACTTCTAGATATTTAGAGTGTGGAATTAAGACTTGGAATTATTCAACCTATAATTGAAAAAGAAGGAAAACCCTATTGAAACTAGACTTCTTTCAAAACCAAATGTATGCAACCATAGGCCCATCTGTCAAAGTCCCATGTAAGAAATACCTCTTCTTCAATGTTTACTAAGTGATTGTAATAACACATGTTATATCTTCATTAAGTGCCTTTAACCAATGATCATCACGCTCAACTGTTTTTGCAATTTCCCCTATTTTGGTGTATCATGGTTCCTCCTTTAGCTGCAAACAAGTTAGTTTCACAAAACATGTACACAAGGATAACCATCATAATTAAACATGGCATTCCATCAACATTTCCATACACATATTCATATAAACCATTTAATGTTAATATATTAAACCATAATTCCATCACCATGTTTTTGGGTTTAGGTATACATAACAGATACAAAAAGGATAGTATGATATGGAATATTGTTTAGAAAGTGTGTTTAAAAGTATCTTAAAGTCTATATAAAACCAAAAGAAAACAAGCTATTATCTAGACCTATCAAGAAGTATCAAAATTTATGATGATTTCTTTGAAATCTACTTATGTGTCTCCTTGTCCAATGAAGATGATGACGCCACAATAAAATTAGGTACATGCTCAATCAATGAAGAAGGTGACAAACTAGGACTATGTGTAAACTAATTTTGAACTATATCTAAAGCCAATGATGGTTTGACAATAGTAGTGTAATGACGATTATCAAATAGGAGAGATAACCCATCAAATGTGTCTTCCAAATTTAAAATGTGAGATTCCACAAACAAGGATGTAATGCATGATAAATAGGAATCCTAATTAGGAAGACAATGAGATACTTGTTGGAATGAATCAGTAGAATTCCTCAATGAATCACCAATAAAAGATGAATGGTCCCATTGAACATGAATTATGGGAGCCTCAATAATTGAATCTACACAAGGAATCATTGAAGGTGAAGGATCAACAACCACCTCTAAAGGAGAAGGAGCATCTGAAGAAACTTTGACATCTTGATCTAAAAATTCAAAGTAATCCAAAAGAAGAGGCACCAAACAATCTAAAACAAGATCATCTAGGAATGGTTGAGTATCAAGATCTCCATATATCTCCTAAAATTTATTCCAAAGAACATGAGGACACTCAAAATGAACTATAGCATTCAGAATTTCATCATCTACATGCATAGAAATAACTCCTAAGAAATAATCCATTTTTCTATTCCAAGAAAATTTCTTACTATTAGTACTAGGAGGGGGAATAAGAGCATACAAATGTTGTAAAAATGAAGCCAATAGAGATGTTTTATGATGTCATCTCTCCATTGTTTATAGTTTTCCCTTTTCAATATAATCAGAGAAGGATGAAATGAGAATCCCATAATGAACTATGATAAATCTCCAAAATTACAAAGATTGAAACCTTCAACAATAATTAGAAATCCCCAAACATATTGATGTATACTGCAAATGAAGCCTTCCAAAAAAAAGAACCTTTCTAGAAGTTAGGATGTCCAAGTAATTAAATAGAATGTAAATATGAAAAAATCTGAATAAATGATACCTGGAGTTGAAATTGGAAAAAAATCATGTGCATAATAGAGATCTCCTCAATACCTTTCTGATATCGCAAAAATCACAAAAGACAGAGATTTAGGTAAAAAGTTATGAGCTTGGAGGTCCAAATGGGAGATCTAACTTCAAACATAAATAAATTTTTTTAGGAGTAAATAATAATAATAATACCTACACAATTGAAAAGTTCTCAAAACTAGATTTCCAACAATATCTTGGTTTTGAAAATTCGATACCTGAGTCAAAAGTTATGACGATTTTTAAAAAGTTGTCCAATTAAGGCTTGAGGGGCCAAAATTAAGCCCCCTAAGGGCTAGCGGGTGGTCACCCGATGTGACCAAAAGCTAGTGGACTGGGATGAGTGCTAGTATGACAATTGTTTAACCATTAAATTTAACACAGTCCTCTGTGACAACTATTTGGCTGCCAAATTTAAGATAGTCACTCGATTTTTAAAAAGAATTGCCAAAATAAATTTTCATCAAAATATGTAGTATTTTATATGAAAATGGGGTTTTTGGGCCTTTTGGATTCAAGGAAGGGTCAATTTTGGCCCAATGTGATTTAAAAAATAAGCTACCTCCCAAATCTGGTAAAGACCTCCCAACTTCAAACCCTCATAGATCTAGAAAAATATGCCATATTTTGATGAACCAAAAGCCAATATTGGCTTTCTTTGACACCTTGGACTCAATGGTGAGCTTAGATTACCTCCAACATGTACCAAAATTAACATGAAATAAAAATACACAAAGAGGAAACCCCCAAAACATGTGTTTTTTCAAGTTTTTTTGATTCCCCAAATCACCATAGGGTGCAAGGAAAGAACATACTCAAATTTACTAAAATTCACCAAGATCTCTCATTGGAAATAAATCTACCCTCAAATTTAAGAGGGAATTTGTAAGGTTGTGCTTTGGTATCATGTAGAAGCTAAAAATTAGCTCTATCTTAGGACCACTTGCAAAAACAATGAAAACCTTCCACAAGAGAGTATGCAAGAAATGAGCTTTCTTGATATTAATATCTATCAAATATGATGATGAGGTATATTACAAGAGTGTACAATGACCTTGCTTATATAGATAAGGTGTGATGAAGTACTAAATGCCAAAACATTAAATGTTGGTGTCATTATTAAATGACATGAGCCATCATTAAATGACCCAAGACTCTAATGTTTAATAAAATACAAAAAGCTAAAATCTTATCTAAACAACTTAAATACACCTATGACCTAAGTAGACTTAACATGTAAATAGGACCCCACTAATAACTAGTTAGGAAAATTACCTATTGACACCAACACTCCATGTTTTGGCTTCATTGTTGGATATTAGAGAATTGATAGAAATTGTGAAATTTCTCTACAAGGCTCTTATAAAGGATTTTTTTTGGGGGATTATATATTCAAGCTTGGAGATCATTGGTTGAGGTGGTAGTATTCCTTTGTTAGTGTAAATAGAGTCACTATCATACCTAGTTAGCTAATCATCTTTCTAGGATTAACCTACCTAGCTTAAGTGTACTTAGGTTTATTTTGATTTTGTCTCACTTCATATGGTTGAGACATGTGTCCTTAGGACTTGAGACACCTATTGACACTTTCTTACACATTGGTCAAGTGAGCTCAGAAGTGTCCCATGTTTGGAGGGGTAGTCATATTTTCACTTCTACCTTCTCACCTCATCATGCTTGCATATATATGCAAGGATTGATCATTATATTTACACAATATTTATTTTGTATATTGATGGGCATACTATTGTGCTTATTTTGTTCACTTGTGGAAGTTTGTTTCATGCTTTTGATCTTGGCATATTCTCCAATGCATCAAGGTGAATTTTGCACATATCCCTATCAATGGAGAATCAAATAGCCAAACAAACACCACTATTACATCTAGAAAGCTTGACAAATAAAAAAATACCTTTTATTTTTACAATTTCAATAAGTTTTTTATTTTTTCAAAATTTTGGGCCTCTATTCCTATTGTACAAAAAGTTGTAAAAAAATGTTTTTTAGCAAAGGGCCAATCTGCCCTCTACTCATTTGGGATTTTGGGTAGATACTTGCATTCTAGAGAGATTTTGGCCATTTAAGCCTGTTGCACACAATTTTGGTGTATTGCATGTATTTTAGCCTATTATTGTAGGGTTCGATATTTATTTGCAAGCTATTTTTGGCCTCTTTTTAAGGAATTCAACTAGTTTGCAAACATATTGTGGCCTATTAAGCTTGTTTGTAGGTAAACATTGGAGTTTATCATAGCACAATCTATTTTCATTGGAGGGATTCTATTATTGTTTATTGAAGGTTTAAAGGACAAGTAGGATCAACCTTCTCTTTGCATGTAGCTATCCCTATCCTTGGGCATCTCAAACTCTTCACCAATACCTACACCATGGCCTCATTTCCAAAAATTTTCACTTTATCTATAGCTCAGAGATAATAAGTGCACCCACTTTATTAGTTGCTTGTAGTGGAAGACATGAATTATAAGAAGGCTAATCTCATATCATTGACCTTTTTCTCTCCATTCTTATAGAAAATAGTGCCCTCCACCAGCACATCAAGCTCCACATATAGGTAATAGATCTGCCAACCAAATCCATGCAAAATTAATACAACTTCAAGTTTTCCAGATTCATTCTCCTCTAGTTGCAACCTCCGCCTTTGGTATTGTCACACTTCTTTTAAGAGGCATTTCATATAATGGCACAAAATCAAGTTTCATATTTAGGTGGCAAATTGATTATTTCATACAAAAAATATTTTCTTATTTGAGCACCCACCTCCTACCCAATGACCTCCACATGCACCATTAATGACAAGTCACTATTGATATAAGTTGCCTTCATATTGGATGTTACTTTTTGTTTTTTTGTATGTTTCCAATTTATTTTGGCTACATTCTCTATCTCGCACATGGTCTAACCTCACAAGAATCACACCTCTCATTAGAGTTGTAAAGTCACAAAATTGCACCTGAGGGGTAATTTCACATTTAGCCTTGCATTTATTACACCTAAGTGCATTTATGATAAGAACCTCATGGGTCAGAATTTTGTGATCCTAACCCATGAGAACCAATGATGAAGTGACAACAGTTTTCCACCTCATTTCCTAAAAACTAATGAGTTGGACACCTGTGTGACACACAAATGTCTACATGGTGTGCTAGCGTCCCGATGGTTTTACGGGTTTGAAATGAGGAATCTCAAAATCTTGAATTGTGACACATGTCCCTGCAGTCAGATTTTTTAGTGTAACAGTTCCTCCTGCCCTTGTAGCAACAAAACTCCATTTCTTGCCTCATTTTGGGGGTTCTCTCAGACTCTTGACTTCACTCCTTCAATCTCACTCTATTCTCTACTTTTCCTTCTTACAATATCTCTTCCACAAGTGAAGCTCTACTAGATTGAGGTCCCTCCAACAACCAAAGCTCTCTTTCCAACATCCAATGATGTGTTCATGCATTCAAGAGGAAACTGAGGACTGTTGGTAACACTCTCTTGTTCTTATCTATTTACGAATAGATTAATTTGTTTACTTGATATTTTGTGGTGCGAGTTCTCCTCCTTGAGCGAGGATTGTTTTCACCACTCTATATTATCTACTTTGTCTACTCTATCTATTTATCCCATTTTTCATGGAGGTGGTAACACCAAAATGGGGGTTTGAATGTGGCAAGCCATGAAACAACCCCAACATTTTTCCTCATTCATCTTGTGTGCAGGTTGCCAAAGTGAGGCTTGGAGAAAGGTTTCAAGCGCTTGGTCGGTTGTAAGTTTATCCTTGGCCCTCCTTTGTATTTTATTTCATTTCTTGCTTTATATTTATCTGTTCTGTCGAATAGACCTGGGGTCTGAGCATGTTAGTAGGACTTTAGAATATCTTTTCAAGGTTTTGGTTCTCTATTTACCTTGGATGCTAGTGCATCCTTTGGAGTCTAGCCCGTTGGGTTGGTGTCTTGATACCACACTGTTGTCCTTTAGCCAATAGCTATTCCTTTTGAGGAAAATATCTTGAAACCTTGCTCTCTTAGACTCTGAAGTAGTCTTCTTGAATAATTATCCTTAATACAACCTTCTTTACAATTTTTTCATTCAATAACGCTTGAGGTAGTTAAGGGAAGTTTTCTCCTTGGGATTCTCTTAAGAACGAAGAGACTTGTGAGTAGTGAATTTCTCCCTTCTCTTACATTTTGGTGAACCTGATGTGAAGGATGTCATATATTTTTCTGCAATGTTTTAACATTTATGATAATGCTTTCTCTAAGGAAGATTTTGATATGTTGGATGATGCTCTAGATGATTTTTTAGAAGCATCTTCTTCTACCTGTAGATCATCTAAGCTGACTCTTTTTTTGTAAACTAAGGAGTCAGTGAATGTTATTGTGGTCTCAGTAGCTTCTTTGAAGCCTAAGAGACCCATTATTTACCTAACTCGGCTATCCCCTCTCCTAAGAGGATTTATTCTATCTGTGGGATTCCATACCATAGTGATTTTTCAAATTTATATACAAGGTTTGTGAGAGCCACAAACTCTACTTCTTATAATGTTGTTGGGCATACATATACCACGAGAAGAAATAAGCAGAACTTGAATCAAGAACCTTCTATTCATACACATCAACCTACTCAAGTTCCTACTTCTTTACCATCCTCAACCGATTCTTCCTTCGGCTCCTAAACCTGTGACTAAAGCACCTAAAGACTATGATCTTGTCGAGCAACTTCATGTTACTCCGGATAATATATCACTTTGGGATTTGCTGCAGACCACTTTGGTTTATCAAGGTACATGCTTTAGGAAAGCCTTGCAAAATATCCTCTTTCCTTCCTCCACTAGGTCGACGGATGTTAATGGGTTGATGGATCATATTCGTGCGGATTTCATCGAATATCATGTTTTATCTGCAATAACTTTTGCCGCTAGATGTGTAGAAGCAAGCAGACCCTCTAATGATCATAGTTAACATTAATAGTATTGGTATTAGATGTACCCTTGTTGACACCAGTTCGGAGCTCAATGTTTGTAGCATGGATCTGGGTGTTGGCACTTGAAGTGGAGTCCACTTTTTGGCCATTTAGTGGAAGTGTTTTCCCTGATTTTTCAAAATTCGACACATTTGACCTTAAAATTTGAAGCACTTAGAGATGGAATCTTGAAAATATTCACTAATCATAAAATGTAGTACTCAGAGTCTAGTTTCCAAATATGTAATTTATTTACCCAAATGATACAAATTAATTTTCAATAGGCATTTCTAAAAACCACTATTTAAAATGGGATCTCATTCTAAATAATAATCAAGGATCTCATTCTAAAACGGGATCCAGGGCCTAGGTTCGGACCCCTAAACCTTTTCCCGAACCCAAAAAAAAGCACAAACTCAACCAAAAATTCATATTTTAAAAAATGGGATCTCATTCTAAAACATAATCCCATTTTATAATTTTTTTTTTATGCTTTTACGAATCAGGATCTCGTTTTGCAAAATGGGATCCCATTTTGAAAATTGCTAAAAATGGAGATTTTCCATTTTTGGAATTTTTTTAAAAATGGATAGTTTCCAAAAATGAAAACTTTTCAAAACGGGATCCCGTTTTGAAAAGTTGCCAAAAATGGAAACATTCCATTTTTGGAAATCCCTTTTTTTGATTTTAGGCTCGGGATCTCATTTATTAAAAAGCGAGATCCCATTTTTTGCAAGTCAATTTCATTTTTTTGCCTAAGGAAAAAACTTCCACGTTTTGTGGACTCATCTTCTTGCTCTTACCCATCTACTACCTAAAATTATAGTTGATTCTTCTTCCTTAGCTACTTCTCTGTATATTCGTGTATTTGATAATGCTGGTCGATAAGCCCTAGGCACGATAATCTTGCCTTTGCGACTAGGCCCTGTTACCTCACCTGCCTTAGTCTATGTGATGGCCTAGCCCCTTACCTTACAATCTTCTCCTGGGTAGACCTTGGATTCATGCTATGGGTGTTGTGACTTCTACTCTACATCATTCTTTGAAGTTTGTAGCAAAAAATCAAGTGGTCATGGTCAAATTTGACCTTGAAGTTGTTCACCTTTGTGAGTTGGCAACTGTTGGTTGAGCTTCAGTTGTTTTCACTCTTAAGAATTGTATTTCATCTCTAACCTCTAATGAAATGAGATTTCAACAAAAATCAGAATCTCCCATAAATTGTAAACCAGTTAGTTGTAAGTTTGTCCTTGGCCCTCCTTTGTAATTTATGTCATTTCCTGCTTTCTATTTATCTATTTTGTCGAATAGACCTCGAGTTTGAGCACATTAGTAGGACTTTAGAATCTCTATTCAAGGTTCTAGTTCTCTATTTGCCTTGGACGCTAGTGTGTCCTTTGGACTCCAGCGTGTCGTGTTGGCATCCTGATACCATGTTATAGTCCTCTAGTTGAGAGCTATTCCTTATGAGGCAGAGATCTTGAAGCCTTGCTCTCTCAGACTCTGAAGTAGTCTTCTTGAATAATTATCCTTAATACTTGACCTTTGCAATTTCTTCATTCAGTAATGCTTGAGGTAGTTAAGGGCAGTTTGCTACTTGGTATTTTCTTGAGAACACAAAGAATTATGAGTAGCGAATCCCCCTTCTCTTACAAGAGCACTCCAATCTCCTCATGTAATCCCCCAACTAGCTCCAACCACATGGGCTTGGTCAAAGTCCTCCAACAGCTCAAGCCTTGCCTCTTTATTCTCAAAAGCAACCAGATCGTGGATCATTCAACATAGTCACCCCTTTTAACTCGGCATATTGTATTAGCAGTTAGAGTTAACATTTGATTGCTAACATTTTTTCTCATACTAGTATTTTATGCTAGTAGTTATTTAATTTCTAGATAACTATCAATGCTTTGGAAAGGGGTTGTTTTCTTTTTTGCATAACTTACAAGCAAGAGGGTGTTTTTTCAAGTGTAAATGTTCACCAGAAAGCTAGTTCTATCACCAATATTTTAGCATCGAGAGGTTTTCAATTTGATGTTGCTTAATAGAAAATTTTAACCTCCAAAGTCAACATTGTGAGCAAATTTTGATGGGGTATAGCTTTCACTCCACTTATTCGAAATTTTGCAATTTTTATTTCTATTAGAATTTTGTAAGGAATCTGATTTTACATGTAAAAATAAGATATGGGCTGAAATTTTATCACAAAATTGTAAAAATATCCCTATTTACTCATATATTGTTGTTCTTGGTTATAAGCCCATCCCCTTGGCTTCGTTGCCTCATTTTCTAGGTTTGAAACTTTATTTGCACCACTCTTAGTCTCCTTAGTTGGTAATATGTGAACTTTTAAAATCTTGTTGGCTTCTTGTTGTTTAGACTATTCTTCTTCCTTTTCTTAATCATTTAATTACTATTACACCATTTAAACCATATAATATATTATAATAATAATATTAATTTAGTCATTTAATCCATTTAAATCTTTGATATAATTACAAATAATGTGATCTTAAACCATTATTGTAGCTATTAAAACCATTTCAAGTTTTCAATACTATATATTCTTAAACACAAACATATTCAAACAATTCACAGAGAGATTTTAAAGATGAAAACCATTTTGAAATAACACAGTAAACATTATATAATTCAAATAATCAATGATCGAATAATTATCATCATCAATATTTACAATACAATTCAAGTAATAAGAAATGACATTTACAATGCACAAATAAAATAGATACAGATTCACCATCGCTTCATTAAAAAATTGATTAAAAAATTAAAAATAATATAATTTAATTTATTTACTGCAACACTATAGGAATTTTTTTAAAAATAAGAATCAAGGAAATCATAAAATTAAGTACGCGATAATTGAACCACACAAAAACTTTCTTTTATTGAATTCTTTGAAAGTAGGTAATGGCTTCAGCACAACGGTCTATATAGGTGATAGCTTCTAAATTCTTTGAAAATATGTAATGGCTTCAGCACAACGGTCTACATAGGTGATAGCTTCTAAATTACAAAATAAAATTTATTCTGGTCATGTCATTATAGTTGCTGAGCAAATTGTAAAGCTCATTAATCCTCTGCAATTTTCTTTTGTTTTCTTACAGTAATCCCTTCTCCTTGCAGGACTTAATAGCACCATCAAACATGTCCTCCATGGTGTATTTGAATTGGAAGCCCATATCAGTCAGTTTCTTAGAAGAGAACACCACAGGTTTCAACGATTCATCTACATCTTTAAACCTGCCCATCACAATCAAAGTTGCAGCTAAATCCTGACCATGATAATGAATTCAAATAACAAGTACTTGGTTTTGAGAAAAAAATCACAACCACTTACTTGGTGGGTACATTGTACTCTGGGTACTTTTTGGCCAGCATCTTTGCAATTTCCACTATGGTGGTGTTCTCAGAAGAGCATATGTACCTCCCTTTGGCCTCTGGGTGCTCATACAAAAATATGTGAGACATGCACAGGTCATCTAAGTGAATGAGCTGAGCCTGCTTTATGATGTGGTAGTGAGATTCAGTCTCTGCACAAGCAAAAATTCAATGAGATTCCTAAAGCAGGGGACAGTAGGTTTTGCATGTTTTTTTATTGAGAGGGGTAAACACTTTTGATTTGGAGTTATGAACTGGTGCGATCTCAAACGGGGGACCTCATCCCCAATATAAATTCTCAATAATTACATCTGAAGTTTGAATCTTGATGACAAAAATAACAACACAACAACTTAATCATCACAACAGATTTTGTATGCTAACTTTAAAACACTTGGACAAATTAATATAATCTGCACCTATGCTATACAGAGATTTGATGTAAAAGACAATTTTTTCTCCTTACCGATAAGACATGTAAAGACAGGTTTATCTTCTAATTCATAATACCAGGAAAAGTTTATTTAAGTAGTATTCTAAATTTACCTCTATGTATAGGTTTCAATTCTTAGTTTGTGTCTGATTTGGATAAAAAGAGAGAGGGAGAGTAGAGGATATAAGTTACTTGTGAGGAGTGAAAGTGCGGTGATCATGCTGGGAGGCATTGTCTGCATAATGAAGGGCCCCACCACCAGAGTAGGAATAATATTGATGAGATCGATGTTTTTTTCTTCTGCAAAATCCCATGCAGCCTTTTCTGCTAGTGTCTTTGACACAAAGTACATCTGTAATAGACAGTATTAAACAGTGCACAATTGAAGATTAAATACTTATGGAAGGTATGGAAGAGAACTAGAATATTTTTTTCCTCTTCAAATCTTTATTTCAATGGAGAAAAGTGAGAACCAGTTAAATCAAAATGCATGATTATATTTACAAAACTGAAATATAAGGAATGAAAGTAAAATGTACAGTGTGATATATATTGTATGTTCATAGAAATGAAAAATCTTAATGAACAAAATATAAATTTACTTACCCAACCAGTCATCTTTACTCTTCTACAAAATTCAACGTTGCTCCAACACTTCTCATCAAACACCATATCTGGGTCATAACTCTCTTGTAAATCCACTGTCCCTGCTGATGATGTAAAAACAACACGCCTTATAGACTTGGCTTTAGCACATGCTCTCAACACATTCAGAACCCCATTAATGCAGGGCTTTATCACCTCATTCTGATACACACCCACAATAGTACCATATGATTACAATTGTATCACAACCATAGATGATTTCAAACTTGCCTGTGTGATGTTAAATCAATGTTTTGAAATACTCATCATTATGAGCTATAATAAAGAAAACTAAACAAACAATATAAGCAAAAAACTTACCTCTGGATCTTCAGATTCAAAATCCATGGGAGTGGCCATGTGGAAAACACCTTCACAGCCATCTATGGGAGAATCAAAGCTGCCTTCATCATCCAAATCAGATTTCCAAAGACTCAATCTTTCTTTGGCACCAGGAAGGTCCAGAAGGTGTTTGGTCTTTATTGGATTTGCTATATCACACAATTATATTTTAATTAAATATTGTAGACTGTTATATAATAATTTTTCTTATTTTTAAAGGAAAAATCTGTATCTGTGTTACAATATTTGAGAACCCAAAGGATAATCCAAAACATTAATTCTAAAACCCATAACACAGTTACATCCAGAAACAATGACCCAAATCAAACAATTTTATATTTTTAAATTTTATAATAAAAAATTAGCTTCAGAATGCCCCATCAATTTCTGGGTAGTTATTTGCAACTATTCTTCTCTCATGTAATTAAAAAACTGCAAGAACACCTTTCTATATAAAACAAATACAATTTTAATGAAGTTTGGTCCAAACCAGTCAACAAGTTTAAAGAATGTTATATAAAACTTGGGCTATCATAAAAAACAATCTTCTTATGAGTAAAGACACAGTTGGTTAAGTAGAACAACTACAGGTAAACTAAATAAATGAAAGAAAACATACTTGGGTCTCTTACTGTTGCTCTGACAGTATACCCTTGTTCCAGCAATCTCATAATCATCCATGACCCCACATACCCAGCTGCACCTGTAACACACACTGGACCTTTAATCTGCTTTGCATCCTCCACATGCACACCATTATTTTCAGTTTCTTCTGAGTTTTTGTTAACTTGTTGAGGCATTTTTACTTATGAATTCAAACAGGAACAGTACTGCTATTGGCTCAGTGTAATGTTTCAGGTCTTCCTTCATTTCTTTATCCATGCTTATAGGCATTTAAACTATAACATCCAACCCACCACTCCTCTACAGCAAGATTTTCAAGGGAAGACGAACGCGAGAATTCAGTGGTAGCTTTAAGACTGGCTGGTAGACTAAATGATTCTGTACTGGACGAACGTGGACCATGGGAAAATGGATAATGTGCAGAAGAAATGATCCAAAAATCTTTTTAAATGATACTTTTTGCAATAATGATTACCTCCTTATATCATTTAGGGGTTTCTTTATAAATATGTCCAAGTCTATGGAGCCCTTTGGTAAAATGAAAACAAATTTTTCTAGCTTAGTGAATCTAGACACATATCACCCTACCTAGATTGGCTAGTAAGTCCAGATAAACTTTAGGGGACCATAAAAATAGAGTCCACCTAATCCAATAAACATTTTTTAATTGTTTTAATAATATCTCACTATGCTGACCTTTTACTTCTAGGTAGCATACTCAAATTCGGTGGGTGCATACTAAGGTAACTAGCAGTCTTTCTTGGTTGTCATCCATCCACACCTAACCATTATAAGACATTATCTCATTATTATATTGTAACAATTATAATGAGAAAATACTTACACAATAATAATTCTTTAGTTATTTAGGTTAATTAATTAATATAATTAATAAATAAGTAATTAATTAAGTATTTAGAGTTGGATAGATAAAGTATGGAAATTAAATGTGAGGGATTGAAACATTAAATTTGGGAACCATAATGAAGCATACATATGATGCAACATTGAAATTAATGGTTTCAATATAAGAAAAAAAACAGTCTTTGTCTAATATGTGTCTTTGGTACAAAACAATCTTTAAATTCATTGTGGATCGAATCTTCATCCCATAAGATTGATCCCACCCACCCCAAGAATGTCCCAACATGTTGAAGTCATCTATAACACATGGAATAGGCTTACTTCAATATTAGATTAATGCAACTTATTTCATCTTGATATTTACTTTTTGATTGTTATGGACTAATGATATTCAAAAACACCTTGAAGAAATTGTTGAATTGCAAGGGTAGAGTTCTCCTAGGTTGCCCCTTGATTGGACCAAATTTAAAATTGTGAAAATAATCAAAGATAACACTCTTTAGTGATGTAGATGTAATAGATTGACTTGGTGCAACATTGGGTTCCTTTTAGTGCTCTCGAGAAAAGTGTTTCTAGAATGATTTGGACCTTGATAATCATTGTAAATGAAAGCACATAAAATGCCTTAAAAAACCAAAACATAGCTATTGATCACACAAATGTGTACCAAGTTAGATCATAATGGTGAGTAGAATAGGCACTCTCAACATGGTAACATTGAACCAAATTAACACTTCTTGCAACGATGTGTTCATTGTTGCCACATGAAAACTATTTGAATTTGGAAGAAATTGGGATAGTCTTTTATAGATAGACCCAGTTTGCAAGTATATGTTCAAACAAAACATTTTTAGGTGTCATGTATTGAGACTTGTTCTATCAAACTTTAACACTTTTTGGGACTTAGAGCTCTTTAGAGAAGTACTTAGATTGATGTATCTTAAAAGGATCATGATGTGTAGTAGTGACATGGCATGTTTATAAGTGTTTACTAACCCAACCAAACATGTACATGCACCATTAGTTTAGTTTCATGATGTGCGGATTGTAAAATACTACTCTCCACATGCTAATACTGAACCAAATTGATACTTTTGCAACAATGCATTTTGTTGTCACCACAAACATGTTGTCTAGTTGGAAAAATTAGGATACTTTTCTATATATAGACCCAACACCTAGCAATAGGTTTAGATGAAAAATTCATAGGTGAGATAGATTGGGGGAATCATTTAATCAAACTTCAACACCTTTTGGGTCTCAGGGCTCTTGAGAGACATCATTAGATGAACCTAGCCTAGAAATATTGGGATGTGTGAGTAGTTTTAAAATGACATCTCTAGTAGCATTTACCAACCAACTCAAATATGTCAACTGAACTAGTTCAATACTATGACATGTAAATTGATAAATATCATTGTCAATACCCTATCACTAAACCAAATTGATATATTTTACAACAATACATTTGTTGCTACCACGAGCAAACTATTTGGAATTGAAAAATAGGGATTTAAGATTTTGTAAATGGACCTAGTGCCCAATATAAGTTTGGATGAAACATTCATAGTTTTCAAGGATTGAGAGAATTTCCCTATCAAACATCAACACTTTTTGAGTCTTAGGTCTCTTGAGAGATGCCATCAAACTAATATAGCCTAAAAGAATCAAGATTCATGGACAATGAAATTATACCTCTTATAATATTTACTAGCCTACCTAGACATGCCAACAATTTTAATTTGGTTCCACCATGTGCAAATTGCATGTTTCTTGAGTGTTTCCAAGTACACATGTTTCTTGGGTGTTTCTAAGATTGTATAATGTTTGTAAGTTTCCATAGTGTTTCCAAGATTTCATGTTTCTTGGGTGTTTCCAAATTCAAAATTTTCTTGGGTGATTTCATAGTGTTTCCGAGTTTGCATGTTTATTGGATGTTTCCATAATGGTTTAATTTTATTTTTTCTTAACTTTTGTGTGCTCCTGTATTTTCACATCTAAATTTCTTTTTACAAGGCTACATAACATTACCATAGACCTTCTAATCTCTCAAACAACTTATTTCTCATTCTCCTTTCATTGTGGAAACCATATAAAATTCACTATTTAGCATTGTGCTAGCTTTGGATACAACGAAATATCACTTTCTATACATTTTCAACCTTCTAAGGCTTATAACTTGTTGTCCTTGTGAATTATTAGCTTTGTACTAGATCTGTTACGAACATTCATGTGTATTTTAGTTTCTAAAGACCATTGAGATTCTCCTTGAATAAATCTTGTTGTATAAATAAATCCCTTGATAGTTTCTCCTTCAATAATTATTTTTGTATAAATAAACCTCAAAACAATAAAAAAAATTATATTATCAAGTTTTTAGATGATTTCTTCTATAAGTAATATGTACTAATTATGATGAGATGTTTTCCACCCTTTAAGACTTAATTTATTCTAGGTATCACTTCTATTTTTGTGATTTTTACTAACTCTTGACATAACCACATATTTTATTTGGCTTGTGGAGTTCTATTATTTGTTTTATTATGGTCATATCTCATTAATCTCATAGATATTGGGTTTTCTCCAACAAATTCTTTGTTATAATCTATTTCTTGATTTTTTTCAATGTTCATGTTTATTGAATTCCTTTCACATTTAGTGATTAAACAACTTAATTTATAACACTAAATATTTTTTTCACTAAGCAATTTATCTGAAAACAACAAACAAATTATATTAGCAAGCCAAAAAGTAACCTATAATATTATTTTGCATAAGTAATTTAGGACACAAAATTCAGTATGCTCACCTTCATCTTGCCTTTCATTACTACATAAACACAATTTTTTAAAAGCATGTGCAAACAATCCTTTTTTTCATATTAGAACTACACCTAACTTCTTTACCATCAAAGGAGGTCATGACCATATTTCTCTTTTTCTTTCAATTCTATGAATGCAATTTTTGAAACATAAAAATGTGGGGACCCTAAGTTTCCAAAACCTAAGGTATGTTCCAATATTTCTAGGATTTCATTAGGATGCAAATCAACAAGGTGCACAAATTGACTTACAACCTCCAAGGTGAGTCAATTAGACCTGGATCTGATTCTTTTGAGTCATAGGAATGAATTGGAAATGATTTGGAGTGATTTCTCTAATTAGAATATATGACCTAATATATAAAATGGAAAATCTTGAAGATAAATAGATGAAAATTGTGATTTGCAAGTGGATTTGGAAAGTGTAGACTGATGTGTACCTATCACCAAAAGTTGGATTTAACATTCCAAGAGGGACTCAGTCACCCAAGGGTTAATGGGTCTTTGATAGGGGGTCCTCAAACTATTTTTGCAATCCTCTGGTGCTAGATCTGAGCTCCTAATTCCTAGTTGTAAACTTGTCAGAATGTCCTTAGTGAATTTTGTAATTGAGTTTTTATGGCTTGATAACTTTGATGACAAAATATGTAACAATTGAAAATTTCCATTAATATTCCTTTGATCCTTTCCAAACCTACAACTTGCACATTCAAAGAGGGAGAAAATGTTGTACCATATAGGGGCTCGCCTCAACCAAACCCCATGTAAGTATTTCACTTCCACAATGGAAATTTCAATGATAGGAATGATAATTGAAAGGAAGGAATGATGAATGAAAAAAATGCTGCAACTCACCACCCTTTAATGGCTTCCTTGAAGGACTGAAGTCATACACATCACCTCAAGGATTTGGATCTTGCTTGCTTGAATACTTGAATGCTTTGGAGACCTACAACAAGGGTTAGCCTTCACAAAACATGAACATGAACACACATTAACTTACATAGAATTTAACATGATGTTGTATCTTGAATTATTGTAATAATGCTTTGAAATGCTACTCTTAACTTTCTCAATAGTGCTCTTGATCATAAGTTTTCCAATATATATCATGTTTTATTTCAAATGATAAAATAACTAGGTATTTATAGGTGTTTATCCAATTTCCTGAAAATTAGATTTCAAAAGTCATCACTTTGTCATGCCCCCGCCAAATTAGGGTTAACAGTCCTTAATTGATTGATAAAAAAATTAGGTGATCAAACTTCATAAATCATAGCTAACCTATATACTAAGGGAGTGAATTAGTAGTAACGTGTTTAAAAGGGGCCAACTAGATTAGAGGGAAATTATAAGAAAATTAATTTAAAAAAGGGTTGGCTAAGACTAATCAAGGCCAAGTCTGACTCAGGGTTATTAATAGTAGCAATTTATTATTAATTCAGGGAAAAGCAATGATTTAGTAGGCATCAACGACTATTCCTAATGCAATGATAGAGATGATAGTATAATGAGTAGCAATGAATATTAATAATAGTACTTCTTGTTAGTTAAATTAAATAAGGATGTGTCCCTTGGTAAAGTTGTCCCATTTTATGAAAGATGCATCCCTTCATAAAAAGTGATGGGATACATAAGCAAGGAAAATGGGAGATAGATGGGGGGTTGGAAGATGAAAGAGATGTAAAAATATATCTGCAAACTTGAACAAATCTTAATTTGATTACATGAATAGATATCATCAAGGAGGAACGAAGGAGAATATGACACTATTTTAGAGCATGAGAAATATAATATGGAGATCTAACAAGCAGATGCATAGGAAGTAGAAATAAATGAGAAATCTAGAGAATTCTTCTTGGTATATAAATAGAGATAAACAACAAATGAGGATGCAATAGAAGGAAACATGATAGGATATAGAAAGAAATAGAATATCAATAAGAATTAGAATAGATACCAGTTTAATGAGATACATATATGATGATAAATAATAAATCAATGATAAGATCAACTGAAGATAAGGAAGATTAGACAAGTGATCACAAAGGAACCCATCCAGTCCATCACAACATGATGTTATTATCATATATACATATACAAGGGTATGTTTTGCCATTCATTATCTTACATCTGTATAAATATTTCCATGAATAATGAAAGAATATTTTATGTATGATTTCTTATGATAGAATAGAAGATATGTTTGACAGTTCGGAACCCACCTTGTAGGAAGGGCTTGGGGTGTAAGCAAAAGAGGTAAATGAGGCTAGTAGGTATCCAATCAAAGGGAACTTACATAGAGAGTTGAGTTTCCCACTTATGGCCCCTGCCCAACTCCACAAGGTGGTAAGTGTCTTTAGGGGGTTGGGACACTGATGGGGAAAATAGATACAAGTTTCCAACGGGGAGGGCTATGGTATACACCCTCTTAGGCTAGGTATATGGCTTCAGGTGGACCCATCATGTCCCTTCTCCCCAAAATCCTAATATGTTTACATTGTCGATAATCTATGGATGTGATGTAATTGTCTAACACTCTTAAACATATACATTTACAAATATTGTTCATATGGTGTTTTGCATAATTCAAACCTAGGATTGTATTATTAAAGAAATATTTTATTTGGTAAGATGAACCCTAACCCTAGTTTTCTATAATTTGTGATCAATAAGAAAATTCTAGGTCATATCAGGATAGGGATATTATAGTGGTATCAAAGCATGTTCCTGTCAACTTGTGTACAAACCAACTCTAACTAGAATTAACTATTTAAGCCTTCTTCTTAAGTATGCCAATCATGTGTTTCTATATTTGTGTCTCTTCCATGTGTATACTTATGAATTATGTGTATTGATATGTATAACTTGTGATTTAAGTACATATACTTTGAAACTTACATGTATTCAAGTGTATACTTTGAAACTTACATGTATTCAAGTGTATACTTTGCAACTTACATGTATTCAAGTGTCTACTTTGCAACATATATGTATTCAAGTGTATACTTTTCAAATTACATGTATTCGTGTGAATACTTTGTGACTTACATGCATTCTTGTGACTTGTGTGTATTCATGTGTATACATGGTGACTTCGTGTATTCATGTGTATACTTTGTGGCTTACATGTATTAATGTAGAAGTTGATAAATCTAACTTCACAAACCCTGAAGATCACCTGCATGCAAATAACTTGTCACATAAAGAAGACATTAGAGACAAAAGGAAAGGTGCTCTAAAAGCTAAAAATGTATTAATCAGAGAGAGGAATAAAATACAATGATCAATCCTTATAAAAGGAGATTGTGCAACCCTAAAGAAACCCTAATAGGTAGAAATTTAATAATTAATATAATTATTAAATGTCACAATATGCAAACTAAAGTGAAATCTTAAGAGAGGAATAGAGGTAACTTAATTAACATAATTAAGTTAAAACCTTTACTCTAACACCCCCCTTAAGATGAGAAAAAGTGTAGCTACAAACATGTGCAAGAAAGCAAAGGTAACTACAATGCATGAAAGCAAACGAGGGTCTCGACAACTAGGCCTGATAAGGTACCCGAATACAACCAAATCTTTGTAAAGTGGAGAAAGGGAGAAAACCTCATGGGAAAAAAACTCCCCCCCAAAAGAGAGAAAATAAAATAATTAAATGCACTAATGAAAGAAGGATAGGAGGTGGATTACATGATAAACCCCGTAGACAACTTCTATCATATAAGTACATAGACAATGGTCTCCATAGGAGAGATATAGAGAGACAAGAAGGCCCCCCCACAATGAAGAAACTCATGTTGCAATGGTAGATGCCTGATGTAGAATCCAAAAGGAGATCCTTAAGCGGCATATAATATTCCTCCCCTTGGGAAGAAATGGATCCAAAGGACGATGTCGAAGAAACCCTATGAAGAGTGATGAACCAATCTGTCTCAAGATGTGTTCCATGATAGGATGCTGAAGAATCTCTATGTTTGAACTAAAAAAAATGATGCCAAATCCAAACTGATGTGGAGAATCCTGAAATGCAACCTCTGAATGCACGGATAATGGTGGGTGTACAGTGATAACCTGACTGTCAAGGTAGAGGAGATGAATGTCCTCAAAATAACCCTCAAGATTTGCAATGTGAGACTCAACAAACAAGAATGTGTCTACAAGATAAGAATCCCATGATGTAGAAGATAATGAATGATCATGATCTGGTCATGATGCTGAACTGAATCCATAGGGGCCAATGTGGCAATACTGATGTCATCAGGAACAACAGATGATACATGTATAATCTTAGTCTAAAGAGTAGGAATTGTGAGACAAGCCTTTGATCCATCAGAACATGTAAGGGTGTCTAAATACTCAAGCTCCTCTAAAGTATCACGATCAAAGGGTATATTATCTCTCCAAGTGATGGGTAAGAGAGAATCCGAAGCAAGATCCTCTAGGAATGGAGAGATATTGGGGTCTCCATAGATCTCCCAAAGATGTGTCCAAAGTGGGTGGGGACAATCAATGTCCGATATAGCCCACACAATGTCATCATCAACACTAGACAATATAAGTCCTACTATGTGATCTCTAATGATATCCCAAGCTAGTTTTCCCTCTGAAGTGGCTGGTTCAGGTATGATATCATACAAATAAGGAAAAATATGAAGCCACCTACAATGTGTAAGTATTCCCTTTTCCCATGACTCATAATTACCCCATTCTAGAATTACAACTGAAGGGTGAGTAGAAAAACCCATGACAACTCTTTAAAATAAAAAATCTAAGAAAAATGACCTTCCAACATGTAGATCAAATTAAATAGAGCCTAATGATGCAAACAAGAGGTTCCCAAGTGCCAAAACGTCCAAGTAATTAAGCAAACTATGAAAAAACAAAACATTGAATAAAATACACCTGGGGTAGAATCTAGGAAAATAAGTCTAATCATTGTGTAGAGCACTAAACTAGATTTTTGACGCCTATTTGTTTGCATAAAACGGAGCTCAAATGCAAAAGTTATGTCCCCCGGAGTGCAGAAACCATCATCTGACTTTGATTGTGAAAACAACATCTAAACAGAAAAAACAGAGAATACAACTTCCATTACCAGATCGGGCTTAGAACTAGCTTTCCAACGCTTTTTTTTTTTCAAAAATCCAAGCTCATACGTCCATTTTAAACCTGATTTACCGAAAGTTGCTCAAAATCGCCCAATAAGCCCTTCATGCAACACCTGGGGCTTAAAAAAAAGCCCCTGGTCACATGCGCGACCAGGGGGCTATGGCTTGGGGCTATCGATGGACTCCTAGTCCCCGATATGACCAGGCATCGGATCTGAGGGGGTTGGCTGAGTTGGTGGCTCGCGGGCAGTGCACGGGTGGGGCGTTGGTGGTTGGCAGGTGGCTGGTTGGCAAAGGGAAAGGACGACAGCTGCTGGGTGGCTTCGCTGGTCTGAGCGGCTGGCGGGTGGCCGCCTGGTGGCCACTTGGTGGCTGGCGGGCGACGCCCTACTTTGGAACTACGAGTGCAATTTTTTCAAAAAAAACTTGATTTTTTTGTTTTTTTGTTTAAAATTTTTGCCTCAAAACTCATGTTGGGGAGGCCGTACGACCTCTTTGGGAAATTTTTGTGCCTCTTAGATCAACTTTGTCCAAAATGGAGGAATGAACAGTCGATTTTGGGGTTTTGGGCTGCTACGGACTCAATGGCGAGGTCCGTTTGGACTCAAAATGCTCCGATCAAACATGTATGCCCTGGATCAAAAACAAACCCCAAACCCTCAAAGCTCCAAAAATCCTTCAGAAGCCGAACATGAAGCAACAGGTCTGGAGCTCTGATACCATGTAGAAGTTGATAAATCCAACTTCATAGACCTCGAATATCACCTGCATGCAAATAAGCTGTCACATAAAGAAGGAATTTGAGACAAAAGGCAAAGGTGCTCTGAATGCTGAAAATGTATTAATCAAAGAGAGGAATAAAATACAATAATGAATCCTTATAAAAGGAGATTGTGCAACCCTAAAGAAACCCTAATAGGTAGACATTTAATAATTAATATAATTATTAAATGTCACAATATGCAAACTAAAGTGAAATCTTAAGAGAGGAATAAAGGTAACTTAATTAACATAATTAAGTTAAAACCTTTACTCTAACAATTAATGTGACTTACGTGTATTCATGTGTATACTTTGTGACTCATGTGTACCTTGTGACATATGTGTATTGATTTGTATACTCCATAAATTACATGTATTTATATGCATACTTCATGTATTACGTGTATGCCTCTTGCTTCTTGTGTATACTTTATGTATTACGTGTATTCACATGTATGCTTCATGTGTATACTTTATGTATTACATGTATTCATGTGTGTGCTTCATGCTTCCTATATAGACTTCATGCATTATGTGTTTTACATGTATTATGTGTATGCTTTGTGCTTCATATACTTCATATGAATTCTTCATGCCTCCTATAGTACGTGTATTCACGTGTACTATATGTATGCTTCATGCCTCATGCCTTACGTATACTTCATGTATTGCATGTATCTATGTGATTTCTTCATGCAAGATGTGTCTTCAACAAGATCACTCCATGTATGAATATGATTACTTCATGCTTAAAAATTATGAAAATGTTAAAAACTTTGTTTGTCAAAATGTTTCATGAGTTGAGAAGCACCAAATTTTTTAACTTATCTAACATTGAATTATTATTAGTATTCCAATTCCATAAGGAAGAGTTGTAACTGTTTAAGTGAAAGGGGCAACTTCCCCCAAACTTGTTATAAGAGGGAGAACATTTCATTTGAGAGAAACATCTCTAGAACGTCATTAAGAATAAAACCTTAAGGATTTTTGTAGGAGAATTAAATTAGGTCCTCAAGAGTGGTGATGATGAGTGGCTTTCAAAGAAATATATATAAAAGTTAAGTCAATTTATTGACATAAGCAATCATCATTCAAGAAATCAAGCAAACTTCATTGATCTATTTGTCAAGAAACTAAAATATCAAAAGTTTCCAATAAAGGAACAAGCAATTATAACCACCCAACATAGTGAATCTAATGATATTATTGCCATCACTAGTTGCCACAAAAACTTAGGCACAACCAAAATATACAAAGATGGGTTAATATTAACTTTCAAACTTCAAGATATAAGTGCATTGAGGTATCATGTTGACCTAGGATGGTCAATCTCTTAAAATCCAAACAATATTTTTTGAGGAAATGTAAAGAAATATGGGAAATCTATCCTAAGGTTTTTTCATCAAGCTTCATGAAGGAGGACACAATTGTTCTAATAAAATCCATTGCACTCATTTTTGATAAATCGTAATGCACAATCAAATCCATAACACATATAGTCTATCACTCTCATAGAAACAATAGTGATGCATGGATTGACCTCGTGTAGACACGTCAAATTTGCATTATGCATATTCATCCGCTCAATAAATAAATCAAATGCATCACATCCATTCACCTGGTAATTCGGGTTCTTATCATTTAAATAAATCAAAAGCTCACATCATAGTTTAATTAAATAAATCAAACTTTATTTAATTAAAGTCTCAAAAATGCATCTTCCATCCTTTTCTGATTTAAACAAATCAAATATTTAAATCCTAAAAGTCAAAATCATCTAAGCACCATTAAATCAGCCTAATCATCATTTATTTAATCTAACCCTGATTAAATGATAATCTCACCCACTTGCATTCTCTAGATTTGGCCACTTGCAGATGAAATTGCATTTAATTGATTTATTAAATCCAAGATTTTCCATCAACATGGCATTTATGGGGAATATTCCCTCAATTTTGAATTCAAAGGAAAGTTGATTTGTCCCTCCAACATTGCATTTATTGCTCATTTTCTTGTCCCCCACTTAGCATTTACTCTCAAATTTGAATTCAAATTTTCCCTCTCATGGGCACTCTTCCCAAATCTTGCACAACCATTGGCCTATCATCACTTGACAAGTGGCCTTATCTTATTGGCTTGATCTTTGTCCCACGTTGGTCTCTCTTCAACACTTAGCATTTTGAAAATCTATATAATAGAGGCTTCATCTCTTATCAAATCCTTCACAATCTCTCCACAATTTTTATGCAAGGTTACTCTCTTGGTTTGAGAAATAATCTTGTTCTTCATCTCCATTGCATTTACATCATCTTGAGCTTTGATCTAGGATTGGGAAAGGGTCACTAGCACATGTGACACCAATCCACTATGGAATAGGTAACTTGTGGTTGATTTCATAATGCTTTTAGTTTCTTTCATCTTTTGTTGCATTTTTGAAACATTTGCAAGGTATTTCATAGAGGCATTTTGATAGATTTGTGAAATACTAACCCCTATATGAAGTTTAGTGTTTGCAGATTTTAATGGATGCCCACATAAGCGACGCACGAAGACTCTGGTAGCAAGCTACCGTTTGAACCTTCCCCCTCAAGAAATTAATTTAATATCGTGTGGTTCATTGAACCACGTATCAGATATTAAACTGATAAGAACAGATACTACACTTGATCTTAGCCAAAAGGCCGAGAAAGGTATCTTTAGCTTTACACCAAAGATGCATAATTCTTGGGTTGTCTATGATGCATATTTTTGAAAATCTTACAAGATAGGCTCTGGTTTTCTTTTTTGCATACAGTCGGTATTCTGTTAGGGAATACCAAGAGCTTATGTAGTTTTCCTATGATGTATTTGCTTTAAAGCCACTCAGATTGCATTCGCCGTAAAGAGTTGTGTTTTTTTTGGTTTTTGGTAAGATTGCAGGTCAAAGATTGTTGGACATAGCTCTATGCCACCACTGTCATTAGCTGGAAGGTTTCTTGACTAACATTTAGGGTCACGGGTTTTATATCTTCCGGTTATGATACTTTGAAAGTTCTATTTTTTTTTTAGAGATTTGGAGCTAAATCAATTTCAATCGAAACAACTGCATTTGAATTACAAATCCATTTAGTATGCATCCTGCAAATATAGCGTTCCATGAGACCACATTTCCACGAGGACTTTTGTCACACAATGTATGCATCTTGTCTTTTTCCTTTGAAATGATTTGTCAAGCATTCTGTCCAACAGTGTACGTCTTCCTGTGACTGTGCATTTGTATTTGAAAGGAGGATGCCAGTCAGAGGGTTGTTGGGCGTATAATCTGCGCCATTCATGAATTCATCTACTTTTTATCTTTTTTATACATATCTTGCTATCAATACATTCTATAAGATAGCATCTAAACAAAGGCTGCAGGAATTTGGCGTTGCACATGCTTTTAAAGGATTTTGAAAAATTGGCTTTTAGGCGCGTATTTTACACCTGCCATTTGCATTTAAAGTCTTTTTATTTTTTACCATAGCTCTGTGCCTCCAATTATATTTGCTTAAAAGTTTCTACAGACTTTTCAACAGATCTATGTTGTTCTGTGATTAATGTCATACAGAGAATTATGAGAGATGACAGGAGTAGACTGTTGTCACGCCAGGGATAGTGGGAAGACAGAATTGATGAGTTGACCTTACACCTACCAACGAGATCCTTGCCCTTTAATGTATCCAATTGTAATGTATTCTACCTTTTAGAAAATTCAAGGTAGTTGTCTGACAGACAAATTGGTAGATGATTGCAGTTAGATGCCTCTAAAATTGCATAGAATCCTTTCCCTCACCTGCACGCTAAGGTCATTTGATTTTTACTAGGCGCAGATCTACTCTTTAAATGGGTCTTGATTACGCAAACATATACTTTTTAAAGTATGCCTAGTTGACAATCAACTTTATACCAAAACACAGTTATTGCAAACTTTTTTTTTACACTTCACAATTTGCAATTGCTTTTAAGTCTGAAGTTGTGCGCATTTTTTTTCTTTTTTTGTTGTTTGGGTGTTTTGAGGAGCTTTGAACCTGACAGTGGTAGTTATTAAGAGGATTCAAAGAGCTTGAAGCATGGTTTTCAATGTTAAGATTTCAAAGATTTGAAGGGCGTACCATTTTGAAGTCATCATGCCTGAAAAGAGTCGTGTATTTTGGCAAACTCATTTTGTCAGCATAAATCATTTTGGTTCTCTCAGTCACGTTGCTGTTTTATTTTTTATCATTAAATGCTCATTCATTTGCTGGATTTTTCTTGATTTGGTGGGTAAATGTACTCCATGTTGACTACATTATTGAGAAAAGGTGCAGGCATCAATGTTATATCCGCTTTTTCCTTTGACTTGATTAAAACATTGACAAATATACATTGGAATTAAAGCCACATGATTTTACTAATGCAGTATGCTAGGTGTTGATGGGATTGATCCATATAAAATGATAATTGGATTGTTGTTATTTTGTGATTCAAATATTCTTTTATATTAGATCACTATACTCATGATTTATTAAGCTTCTAAATAAATGTCATAAATACATTTATTACATTTATGATTACCTTGAGATAGTGAAAGTTGTTAAGAGATATATCCTTTGTGATTGATTCATTGGTTCAAAACCTCTAGTAATGAAGGTTATGATAAGGGAGAAAGATTAATAAGTATATGATTTACTTATAAAACCTCCTTTTGTTATCATTATCTTGGATTATGATATTTTTTAAAGTTAAGACAAAATAAATTGAGTTCTCACATAATCTATCTTTTACTTTGATAGGTACAAGGAAAGCGAAAAGTCAACAAAGGTACAAAGCGAAGGAGGAGGCTAGCAAACGAAAACGAAAGGAGGAGAATTTTTTTGAAAACTCAAAGTGTTTTTAAACGCTTTAAGTGTTTGATCAACACTACTTCACGAAGTTGTTTATCTTTCGTTTTAGAATACTAATTTTCATTTGGGTCTAAAATGAACAATTTGATTTTCATTGCAAAGGGCTTAAAATGAATCTTAGGACAAACTCACTAGATTTTGTTTGAGGTTAAGAATTGAACAATCAAAACTCACACTTCATTTTGGTGCTTGAAACGAACTCACAATTGCTTTGAAGGCTATAAAACGAACAAGTGCTTGAATTGTGTGATTTTGTCTTTTGAGTGCGTATCCTCTCCCCTTGCGCTTCGTGTGATCTAGGGTGCAAGAGAAACACTCAAAATACATTTTATTGCTTTGAAACACTTGATTTGGGCTTAAAATTGAACATCTTGTGCGAGTGTGAGTAGGGGCATTTTGCATTACATTCTCTTTCTTTGTGCCATCAAAGATCGGAAATTCTGATTGTGTCTTTGCTTGCTTTTGTTTATCTTAGGGGCAGCCTTGGGGAAAAGTACTCACCCAAGGGGCGACTCAACTGGTAACACTCTAAAGCCAAGAGTATTTCCAGCCGGGATATAAATGTGGGTATTGGTTAAATGCCATTATCACGCGGTTGGCTCCGACAAGATGGATCCGAAAGGGGACTCTTGCCAAATGGGTCAATCTCCACGAACGGAAAGTCCTTACTAGAACCCATGTGCTAGAATTTTCCAAAATCCTTAATCTATTTGTTGGTGCAAGAACGGTCGTTCTGAAGCCACCCCACACTCTTATGGTCTTCTAGTAGAGATGGAAAGCATGCCATGGGAGTTTCATGGGTGTTGATGCTTGGCTGCCCCGATTGACGTTAATGAGCCGTGGAGGGGAGCCAGTGGGGTCAAGCATCTAACCATCCGCTAGGGATAAGCGTAGCTGGACTTGTCCAAGTGGGAATCCAACAAATATTGTCTTACACATCCATAGGGCTTGTACTTGTTCTTCATTTGAAAACACAATGCGTATTCGAAAACATTTTGCAAACAAACATTCAACATGATTCTCAAAATTTCAAACCCTCTTGAAGACAAATATCATTGACTCAATCCATATGTTACTGCTTTCCCTGGGGATTCACATCCTTAGAGGTTCCTAAGCATTGGATTATACCTCAATTTGTCTTCTTGAGTAAACAATAGGAAAACCCTTGTCTTAAGTTCATTGAATTTCCACATAAAATATCTTGTGGGGTTTAAAGAAATTAAGACATTGGACATTCAGTTTGAAACTTTAATCAAGAAGTGTGTTTGTGGTAAAAAGTACTCATTAAACAAAGATAACAAATTGGACCCCACACATGTGCTTGATATCTTTTGGTCATATTGGTCTTTTGATTGCTCTTAGAGAAAAGTGTGTTCTTCAATACCTTGGCCTAGTAAACAAAGTCTCTCTAAGTATCTTAGGATCAAATCAAACACTTCATCCATCTCGCACATTCATCAAAATTCATCCATCCAAAACAACTTTAGAGCTTTTGAAAACATCATTCTAGACTAAGGCACCACATCAAAATCAAAATCACCTCGTTTAGTTAGATGTATGGGAATGCATCATTTCTCATACATTTAATTGAATTAGAAATACTTTGAACAAATTCATCCTAAGATCACATCCAACATCTTAGGGTTTACAAGTTCATCATCCACATCAAACAATCAAAATCAAAATCCCTAAGTCTAGCATTGATCCAAAGTTCCTAAACATTTGACACTCATATCATTCCACCTTTCATCCTTCATTTCGTCATTAGTCCTAAGAACCTTAGAGGTTACTTTTGCAACAAGGTCAAAACACAAGGAGAACATGGAATACAAACTTGATCCATACATCTTGAGTAATCCAAATCAATTGAATCTTCAAAGTCTTACAACGCCAATTGATTATCAACACTCACATCTATACAAACCGTACATGGGATCATTACCTTCTACAAATGTCAATAGAACAAAAAGTGTGAGTATGCCCAAATCAAAGATTGGAACACATTTCCCGATGGTAAATCCAAGTCCAAACCTACAAGTTTGTCAACGAAACAATCAATGCATGAACCTTGAAACAAACAATGCCATCTCATCAAATCCCTACACGCCAAATGAGAATGTACCAAATACGAGTTTTCGAAACTTGAATCCAAAAAACTTTGGGAGGGATACATTTGCAAATCATACGAATACTCCAAACATGAATGATGTTCAATTTCAGCCTATCATGCCAAATCTGAGTGTCATCCCAAATCAGAACATTCTCCAAAATCAAACACAAAGGCACATTCCAAATCTTCTTCAACAAAAGCCAAATCAAGGGAGTCAAATTCAAAATCAAGATCAAATTTCACTAGAGCAACTTGCTTCACATGCCAAAATAATTGAATTATTGAGCCAAGAGATATCTTCACTCCAAAGTCAATACACTCTTCCATTTGTTGAACCATGTCATCAAAACATTGAGTTGTGTCCATTGCAACATCAAGAACAATATCTCCAATGTCAAGAAGCTAGACGTCAAGATCGACCACATAAACAAATCCAAACCCCACGTCTGGAAGATCACTCACCATGTCTCAAAAATCAATCACCCCATCTTGAAGATCAATCACCACAAGGTCAACTTAAAGTGCAAATCTCGCAAAGAAACAAGCGACAATACACACCACTTGGGAGACCAATCGAATCAGTCTTGCAACAATTGGTACAAGAAAATCTCATCAAGCTCCCCATCTATGGGAACTATCAAGGACCCTTAGTTAAACCACCAGGGTATAATGAGGAGCACCATTGTGATTATCACAAAACGAAGGGACACACAACATTAAGTTGTATTCGACTAAAAAATATCATCCAAGACTTGATTGATCAAAAAATAATTGCTATTGGGGACAATGATAGCATTATCAATCTCTCCACCACAATTGTTGAAAACAATGATCAAGATCTATCTGTCAATAAAGATGTTTTCATCTCATCCAATGAGGCATCGACCAATGATTATGTCAAAAATGTCTCTACATCACCTAATGAGTTAGAGGATATATCTCAAGAATTTATTCCAAAACATAATCAAAATCCTTCACCAAAGTCTAGCAATGGTCCTTCCCAAGACATATTGACATCCTTCAACCTCATGGCTACAGATACTAAAGGAACCCTAAACTTGACACTTGAGGATGTTGAACCACTTACCATGTCTAATGAAGATATCCAAGCACCATTTGTAAGTGATCCATCCTTTGAAACCGACCCATGTCAAGAGCTTGATCCAAAGCATATCGAAAGCAATCCCAAAATAAATCAAGATCAAAAATTTGTATCTCCAAGATACTACAATGATCTAATAGATATTCTCCTATCCACACAAGATGATCACATCCACATAGCACTTACTCCTCCATCTACCCATGAGATGATTTCTATGGATGGACACGTAGATGATCTTAAGCTAGAACAAGATTGTGTTACACAAAAAGAGCAGATTCTTAACTCCTACAATCAAATGGAGTTGTCAACATCAGGATCAAATATGTCCCAAATTCAGATTGAGGACATCATGAATAAAGATATCAAACATTATCCACTCAAGGAAGCAAATCAGATAGAACAAGATATTTCAGAGTCAGCAGAGCATCCAATCGAAATAACATCATCTACAGTGGTCATTTATCAGAGCATGCTTACTGAACAAGACATCTCAGAATAGGTAGAATCAAAGCATGAAGGTACTACTTCCACAATATTGGGGGCAACTTCGTCTCAAGAAAATGTCAACATAGGGAGCACGAAGAATCCTTATGATGAAACCGATGCCAATACTACAACTAGCCACATCATGAATCTTCATCCACCCATCACCCCATCCACGAATTGGGACCAACGTCAAAATAAAGAATTGAATCAAAGTATGAAGAACGTTATCAAAGAAAAAGAAGCTAGAAAGCATAAAGGACAAATCAAATACATATGGATACCAAAGAATACAAAGAAAGATTATCCCTATCAAACTCCATCAGTCAAAGAAACTATGGGGCAAAATCAAAAAGGGAAATATATCCATCAAAGACGTCCACAAAAGCAAAAGCAGGTTTCTCAAGCAACGTACAAAGTGTATCAAGCAGTTGGTCCTAACTCCATGCACACTTCCGTATCCACCCATCATTGCTCATCTTCCCAAGTTTGGAGAGTCAAAGGTTCCAAACTGTCAACTGATCCATCTTTTATCCCTAAACACACTCCATCCACGCCTCCACGCATGATATCCAATTCTCACATTGACCATGTATTGGCAACGACCCTTCATCATAAGTATTCTGAAGGCACTCTATCGCGATGTGCGCACAAAGACAAAGTCAACTCCAGTATCGACGAAGCAGATCAAGAATCCCAAAAATTTCATTCAAGTGCACGTATCTTAGCAAAGCAACTTCTTCAGGCAGGATACCGATGGCACATTATGATAGGGGCATCTACATCAGCAACACCTTATGGTTAAGCATGAGCTTAAAATCTTTCAGAAAAATCAAAAAAAGAAAAAAAAGAAAAAAATACAAAAAAATCATAAAAAGGATTGAAAACAGTAAAGAGAAAAATCGTCCTATAGTGAAAACCGCATGGGCGGCGCTTTGGGCAAGACCATGATGAAAAATTGGCAAACATGCATCATGTGTAGAATTGAGCATCTACGTGTGCCAGTTCAGATGAAAGCATCTCATCCCATCCGTAATAAATCAGCATTCCATCCATCTTATCCATAATAAATCCATTCATCCATAAACCATCGATCCAATCCATTTTAATCCATCTGCATCCATCCTCCAAGTTATCTTGATCTTGATGAAAGTTTGGGGCACACTTTACACCTGCTTATGGTAAACATCTTGACATGGGCTGTTTTCATGGATCCTATCCAATGCAGCATTATCTGAGCTATGAAGCACTATCCAAATGAGCATTCATTATCCAAAAACCTTATCTTATCGCAAGATAATCCTTGGAATCCTTTGCGTGCTTACTGTATCCATCCATATGTACACCTATCTGGGCATCCATCTGTAACATTCCATACATTGCTAGACACTGGGGGTAGATATTTCTTGCTTCAGGAATAAATCTTGATCTATATCCTCCAACTTATGTGGCGATCCGAACATTGTAAAATGTGAAATCAAATTGGTCAAACCACTTGAGAAAGAATCTGAATCACTAGCCCATGGCATATTTTGACGAAAAGAAATTCCTTATCAGTCTTCAACTTTCATCGAACATCGATCCAAACAATCGATATCAGTCGTATCTAATTTTCACATCAATGTCACATCAAATCATTCGAACAAATTTTGTTCCAAACCAAGCTTCAACAATCCTGATCAATCAAATCCAAACAACCCATCATCAGGATATCCTTGTGTTGCTTAACAATATCCTTGCATTGTTGTGCATCCTCAACAATGTTATCATCATCAGTCTTGATCAAATCATCATCAATCCATCATCATCTTCGGGATATCATTCCCAATCATTTTGTTGCTTAACACTAGCCTTGCATTGTTGTGCATCCTCAACAATGTTATCATCATCAATCCTGATCAATCAAATCCTTGCATTGTTGTGTATCCTCAACAATGTTATCATCATCATCAATCCATCAACCTGATCGATCAACCTTAGCTTGGTTTTCAACAAAATCCCATATCCATATCCATATCCATATCCAAATCGTTAAAATCATGCGAAAATCCAAAAACATCAGAAAATCAGAAAATCCAAAAACATCCAAAACATATCAAAAATCCAAAAAACAGTCAAAAAGTAGAAAACATCAAAAACATTAAAATACGAACTACGTCATCTCTGAGCTTAAACATAGGCAAGGCTAATCTTTGACCAGCCCCCGAGACATCAAAATCCAAAAACATTTAAAAACATCAAAACCAAAAACATCAAAAATAAAAAAATCAAAACATTTGAAAATCAAAACACAACGACCTCGAAAACATTTCAAAACATCAAAAACATCAAATATTTGAAAAAATCACATCATTCTCATTTTAAACTTTTCACATAATGACCAATCATCCATAATAAACTGATCATCATCTTCATCCTTTGACAACACAAATAGAAACAATCATAGCAGGCAACAAAATCAAGCTTAAATCGTAAAATCAAAATCGAAACAACGAACCATTGAACACAAAATCAAACTCTTGATCGATCCTTAAACATGTCGAGTCAACCTTATGTCAATGACCTATCGTCAATTTAATAAACCATCATCATCCTATACAATGCATGTCCTAGGATATATGTGGTTGAAACGATGGGCATCATTTAATTCTTACTGATTCTTATCCTATCAAAACACATCCCACTGACTAGGTATGAAGAACATTAACTTGTTTGCATACTTGATTTTTTTTTTTTTTTTATCTTATTGTGCTCATTTCGAGGACCTCTCAATGATATCCGAATGAAGGATTTAGAGATAGGAATGGGGAGCAATGATCATCATTCTTTTTGTTTGTTGTGCTTGTTGAGAACGCTCTTAATAATATAACAGCAATACTTGCTTTGTTAAATGCACGCCTAGCAAGGGTTTTCGTATGTCAAGTGTGAACTTAAAATCTTCTATCATTTTTAGTCAAGGTGCATCACACTAAGTACGTGCCGTCTGGTCCTTCATGCCTTGATGCATCGTGCTTAGGCGTGTAATCAACGTAAAGTAAAGTGACCTTTGAAAATCCAATCACTTGATAAGCAAATCCATCATTTATCATCATCATCATTTATCATCATCATCATCTATCATCATCATCTCTAATAAAGTCGACCGTCATGGACTTGTGGATCTCTTGTCATCCATCTCATTTCCATTGCAGCTAACATCATCATCACCAATACATCATCATACATCCATCGGCCATCCATCATCTGCCCACCCATCAGCCATCCATCACCATCGAGCGTAGTACATATCACATATCATTCATATCATACATAATAGCAAACATTGATCATTTCACATACATTTTCATTCATATCATCATCATAATATAGATCTGTTAGTCTAAGCATCTGCATAAATCATCCATTGCATAATCATGGCATATCATCTCATCCATCTCATATCCTTATCATCATTTAAGTTGTTTAGGATAATATAGATTTGATAATCTAAGCATCTTGAAATCATCTCATTGCATCATCATCCATAACCACCCATTTGAACCTCTTTATACGTGAGATCGACCTCAAATAGAATCTTTTCCTCGATCTCTGGGGCAATGTACCGATGTACTTCTTTCATTGGGGCATAGAAAAATTTGAAATTTTTGATTTCGATCAAAGCAGTTATTCTTTGAACCAGCGTGACAGTACATTGCTTCAAAGAGGGGAAAAATGTAGACACGTCAAATTTGCATTATGCATATTCATCCGCTCAATAAATAAATCAAATGCATCACATCCATTCACCTGGTAAATCGGGTTCTTATCATTTAAATAAATCAAAAGCTCACATCATAGTTTAATTAAATAAATCAAACTTTATTTAATTAAAATCTCAAAAATGCATCTTCCATCCTTTTCTGATTTAAACAAATCAAATATTTAAATCCTAAAAGTCAAAATCATCTAAGCACCATTAAATCAGCCTAATCATCATTTATTTAATCTAACCCTGATTAAATGATAATCTCACCCACTTGCATTCTCTAGATTTGGCCACTTGCAGATGAAATTGCATTTAATTGATTTATTAAATCCAAGATTTTCCATCAACATGGCATTTATGGGGAATATTCCCTCAATTTTGAATTCAAAGGAAAGTTGATTTGTCCCTCCAACATTGCATTTATTGCTCATTTTCTTGTCCCCCACTTAGCATTTACTCTCAAATTTGAATTCAAATTTTCCCTCTCATGGGCACTCTTCCCAAATCTTGCACAACCATTGGCCTATCATCACTTAACAAGTGGCCTTATCTTATTGGCTTGATCTTTGTCCCACATTGGTCTCTCTTCAACACTTAGCATTTTGAAAATCTATATAATAGAGGCTTCATCTCTTATCAAATCCTTCACAATCTCTCCACAATTTTTATGCAAGGTTACTCTCTTGGTTTGATAAATAATCTTGTTCTTCATCTCCATTGCATTTACATCATCTTGAGCTTTGATCAAGGATTGGGAAAGGGTCACTAGCACATGTGACACCAATCCACTATGGAATAGGTAACTTGTGGTTGATTTCATAATGCTTTTAGTTTCTTTCATCTTTTGTTGCATTTTTGAAACATTTGCAAGGTATTTCATAGAGGCATTTTGATAGATTTGTGAAATACTAACCCCTATATGAAGTTTAGTGTTTGCAGATTTTAATGGATGCCCACACCTCGTAATCTATAAAACTTGGAATTGGTAATATAGAACACATGTCGAGATTACTGCATCCAATGCCCTTCTTCTCCTAAGTCATGCTTTTTGATTGAGTAGCTCTGCATCCATGATTAGGATTAAGAATATCAATTTAAATTTAATACAAATCAAGTTACATTATGGGCCTATAATCCACAAATCCGAGGATCATTCTCGCCTTTCAAACTTTGGAATAAACTGATATTGCTTAAAGGAATCAGTTGAAATAAATAACACTTTTCCAAGATATGTAAATGGGGATATGTCAAAGAGGAATGATAACATCAAATTGGATTGGAGGTTGGTACAAGAATTAGATATTAGGGAAAAATCCTTTTGTTGCTTGCTAGGAATGCTAAACTATTGTACATCCTTTTGTTTGACTTGATCAATCCCATAGCTTTGTACTTAAGTATTAATTACTTATTGGAATGAAATATGTTTGAATAAAACACTATAAGCTCCTCATTAGAAATAAACTTGGTGCAAACTTTGTTTGAATGTTTACACAAAATGAAACAATACTTTTACCATTCAAACATCTAGACCCTTTACACAAATGCAAAAAATGATTTGACACAAAGGATTGGGATCTTGATATTCACAACATTCCTGCAATCCATCATGACTTTGGATTTCAAAAAAAGGAAATGAAAAGTTGTATTATTGCCTAAGATCCTTGAGGTAATGAAATGAGAGAAAACTTGTCTTAAGTAGCAAATCTTGCCAATCTCCAAAAATCTTAGCTTTTTTGGTGAGAGATATTGGGAAATAACAGTGGATAAGACAATAAATTTCCCTTATACATTAGACGATGGTATTAACCTTATTAGTAGTAAACCGAGATAAAGAATACTAATAGTTACTCTCCAAGGATATAGGGTCAAACATAACCAAAACAACCATCAGTTGGTTTAGAATTCCTACAACTGAAGCCAATATTGCACGTGATTGATTAAGTGTAGAAATTATGGATGCACAATAACCCTATGAAGCTGTAGACTTCAGAGGATCTTAACCAAGAAGAATATCACCCACACAAGAAAGTGTTGCAACTTGAGCATGCAATGAGATTCTATTCATGATATATGAAACAACATACAAATGCCTTGTATAAATAGGCATGAATAAGATGTAGTATGTAATATGACAATGACATGTGTCATAATCCTATGATATGAGATAACTAACTACCTACCTACAATAATGTGAAGTCTTAGATAAGGCTTCTAGAAGGAATCATATTTCCTATGCAAACATGTGAAGGGGGATGACCCCATTATAACTAATTGCCCAGTGAATGCAACCCAGGAATAATATAATTAAATGCCTAAGTAAACTTATGCAAATGAATGCAACTAATCTCTTACAAATGGGGCAAAGAGGAAAACCCAGTGCAAAGAAAATCCATCTCCAAAAAAGAGATAAATGCAATACAAAAATAGAAAAGATCAAATGATGGAAGAGTGATGTGTGGAGGTCTCAACATCAATACCCCCCAAGTGCTACAACCATCACAAGATACAATACAATGATAAAAAAATGGAGACTATATAGGCCCCCCCATAATGAAGGGAGATTCCCTCAAGGATATCCTCAAGACTTGTGGGAGAATGGAGAGCCAAATTTGCAAGACCTATCACAAAACCATCTGGATACCACAAATATGAAGAGTTGAATGCATCTTGTTGTGCTAAAATAAATCTCACCTATGAAGAAGCAGGAGATGAAGGTGGTGCCATACAAAGAAGAGCCAAATCTAACTATCCACCACAACCTTGGTGAAAATTACTTCTCACTATAGAATCAAGAGAATCAAGAACATGTGGATTATCATCCTACCAAAAGTGGGAGAAGGTATATACCCTTGACTAATGATCAACCACACCTACAACAATGAGCTCATCAAATTAATTTTGAATGAGTATTGAATCACATGTGAACTCAATTGTGTTGCCCCCTTGTGCAATTTGATAAAATGAAAGGAGATTATGTGTTGTCTCAAGAATACATATTGCATCATGAACATGCCATGTACCCAAAGTGACATCACACATACCAATTACATGAACCATAGCAGCATTAGTAGTAAAAATCCTATCAAAATCATGTGCTCTAAGTGACCCTTGAATGATGTTGTAAGGGGGGTCACTAGTACTACTTTAATGGAGATTTTAGTTTGATTTCATGATTTTGTAATGTGGTGTTTTGGATATGTTTTATGAGGTGATTTTGGTACATGGATATTGCTATTTTGATTTTTGGACATATACAGTAAATCCACATGTTGGAATATTTATTGATTTTTGGATGATGTGGTATGGTTATCTAATAACATGCTTTTTTATTTTTCATAATGTCCATTTGGCTAATATGGTATTGACCGTAAAAGTGTTTGGTTAAATATTTAAATTATGCAAGTTTAGATAGCCTTAAATTTAAATGGTGGATTTTATAATACTAGAAAATTTCCATGTTTATAGATACATATATAGCATTTTAAAAAGTACTAATGTTTGTGTGGAGATATTGTAGGTGGTGAGCCAAACCCTTAAGATTTGGAGGTAAAGCCCATATGTTTAAAATACGTGATTTACTTATTTATTTAATTATTCATTTTATTGTTTAAGTGAGAAAGGGGTTTATGTTAAATATTGTTTGATTTTATTTTTACTTTATGAAATGGTTATGTCCTAATTTGCGTGTGATTTTTCAGTTGAAGGGAGTTGAAAGGTTGTGGGGAGTCTATTTAAGAAAGGGGTTTGGGTGAATTTTTTGCTCCCTCTCATTGGGTTTTCACTTTTTATTTTTCTCCATTTTTAGTGAAAACACGTTGGTGGGTTATTGGGGAAAGTTGGTGTGAACAGGTTGCTGCATTCTTTTGGCTGGAACAAAAAGGTTGGAAAGGAAGGAATAAAAAATATCCTAGATTAGGCTGATCCTAACTTGGATAGCTGAGGTAGGGTTATATTTATGGTTTTTAAAATTGTATTGGAAGGATTAAATGAATGTTAGATTTTTATTGTTCTATTTTTTTCTTGTTTGGTGTTGTTTTATTTCCTGTTGTGTTTTTGGGGTTGAGGGTGTGAATAAGGAGCATATCTCGCCTGCAGGCTAAGAGTCTCCTTCGTGTGGGGTTGAGAAGGGCATAAAGCCTCTCTTGGGGATGCATATAAGATTGGAAAAATGTGTGTATTGGAAGGATGGAGGATGGCTGGGTTGTGTGGTAAATTGTAGGTTGGGGGTGAAAGGAAGTAGGGAAAAGTTGGCTGAAAGGAAGTGTGGAAAAGTTGAATGGAAGGAAGTATGGAAAGATTGGCTGGAAGGAAGTGTGAATTTTGGGAGGTTTGATGTGTAGTGGAAGATAAAGTATAAACAAATCTATTCTCCCCAAGAGGGAAGGGAATCCCTCTTCTCCCACTTTGAAGAATCCTAAAATGGGTTCTTTATGTTTGTGCTTATGTCTAACTTTGTTGGGTTATTTATTTTCCTTGGTTCATATGGGCTTGCCTCCCATCATTTTGTACTGCTCAGTTTCTTGATTACAGATTGAAGTTTTGTTGGAAATCAAAAAAATAAAATAAATAAATAAATAAATAATGAAGCCATGGGGATATGTGTATATAGTGCTATATTAAAAAGAATGATTGTTGCTAGGTTAAAGAAGAGTGATTGCTCATCTCAATGGAGAAGTGTAAGATATCTATCTTACCAATATTACTTGTAGAATTTTACATTTACATTTATATTTTATCACACAAGAAAATTATTATTAAGTGTTGAGATTGAATAACATGCAGTAAAGGGGGCGGGGGCCCTAGCTCGGTTGGCTAAGTAATTCCGTTGCGGCTCTGCTGGTCACGAGTTCTAGTCTCCCCCGTCCCGTGGTACCGGAAGGCGTGTCGCACCAGCGCCGCCGGTCACGTTAAAAAGTTTACCAGGCGCACTGCAGTTTATAGGGGGTTGTGCTACCCGATTCCTGCAGTCTAAAAAAAGAAAAGAATAACATGCAGTAAAGTTTTATAAATAAATGCAAAATATTTACCTCTATAAATTGTATAAACAATATTTATAGATGCACATATATATATGAAGATGTTTGCAAGAATATAATGTATTTGAATTAATTTCTTAATAAATTATTTTTGTGATTTAGTTGATCTAAAGATTGGCATTCTTAATAAAATAATTGATTATTAGCTGCTTTTACTTAATGACTTGTGAATTTAAATGTATTGCTAATAGTAGAGTAATGAGGATGTTTACTAATTGTTTATGAGTTAATTCTTTATTATTTATGCATCATAAGTAAATTCCATTATGACTGTATTATTTAACTATTACTATGAGGTTGATGTAGGTAATAGTATTGTGGCTTAACTCATTCTTTATTTACTAGATCAGTAGAAGGAATAACTAACTTGGTAAAATAATTAATTGTTCTTTGATGCAAGCAAGACTTCATTTTAAATCTTTGTTTGTTACAAGAGAGTCATATTAAGATGGTTTTATCTTTGTTTATTTAATTATACTAGATTACTATTAGATTTAGTTATTTTACTGTTAGTCAATTAAATGTTTCCTTTTAGTTCTCGGCTAATATAATGCTTTAAAAGTTAACTTTGTCTAAAGTATCGATATGTTGCTTTATGATGGCTTTAGAATTAAGTAGGACAATTCAATACTATAATTGAAAAAGTTATGCTGGCTTTTATCATTTCTCTATTATTATTGGAAATGATTTGCTAAGGAATTTTTAAACTGGATGTAACGACAAAAATATTCTTTTTCCATAATTACTAAAGGATCATTTCTTTTTATTAATTTGGTTATTCACTTGTGGTTATTTAGTTCATTATCATTTAGTTGGTATTTTAGAGTGGGCATCACAGATGTGATCAAAAGAGCTAGTAACATGTCGCGAGGCTCCATAATCAATGATCCAACCATCCCATCTATTAAAAAAAGTAGTGATCAATGAATGTCCTATCCCTTGTATATCAGCAGTGGCAATGCCCTGTATGAGATGACTCCTCATGAGTGGAAGAAGAGTGTGATTTGGTGGAAGTATAAGAAATAGTGATATTATGATCATGAAGTATCTACCTCAATTCATGTATCTCCTTCTTATAACACACCTGCTCACGATGTCCTAGCCCATTACAAAAGGTGCATGTTTAAATCTCTCCTTCTTTGGCTTATCTTCTTTTGGATGTGAGGAATCAGTAGATCCTATCTTGGACTTTCCTTTGTTCTTTACCTTCCCCTTATATGGATTTTCTATCAAAGTATGAGACTTAGTGGATGTTTCAACATTATTGAGCTTTGATTGCTCTCTAGTCAACCTTTCACAAAATGTCTCAAATGAGGGAAAAACTATCTCCTAATCCATCAATGGTAGAATAGAAAGACGTAACAAAGTATGAATAGGAACCTTTCAATTTTGACAAGATCATAAAGATGCATTCCTTGTTAGAATTATCCTTTGCACATCCTACCAATTGAGTCCTCAAAGACTTGAACTTAACCAAATAGTCCTCAATAGAAGGAAACATATCAACTGAAAGGGATGCTAATTCATATTCTAATAGCAAAGTTCTGAAGTCATTAACTAAACCAAATAAATCTTTCAATTTTTCCCATACCTCTTTAGGAGTTTTACATTATTCAATGTGGAAGAAGAGTGAGTTGGAAACATCTAAGGCTATCAACCCCACTGCCTCCTCGCATTTGGTTCTATGCTAAAATTTCTCATATTCTCTAGTCAAATGAGGTTTTTGTTCATTAATGTAGACCACAACCCTTTCAACCAAAGCAACCATTGTATACTCACTTTCCATGTATGATAGTGTTGTGAGGTGTGAGGATCTCAAACCCTGTGTCAGCCATGAGAGCAATAAACTGAGTAAAAAGCACAAAATTCTGATGGAAATAGATGTGAAACCCCTGATATATGAATGTACAAGTAAAAAGATGCCTCCTAATGCAAAAAATTCTTCTTCAAACTTTAGGATGTCCAAGTAATGAAGCAAGTGCGCAAAATTACAAAAATCCAATACAAAGTACCTGGAGCTGAAATTGAAAGAAGTGACTAGACTAATGAAAAGAGCACTAAAATATAGGGTCTTCTAAATGTTGCTAGAATCACCGAATTATGACAATTTGACGAGAAGTTATGAACCCTTGAGTCCAAATAGGAGAGATGACTTCAACTGACTATACAACTTTTATTGACAGTAAAATTCTAGAAAATAATCTGCACCACTGCACAGTGCTTTGAATCACCTTTCCAATGATATCTCATTTGCAATTTTTGATATAGTGGTGAGAAGTTATGCTCCTCAAAAAAATACTACCCTTCTAGGGCCTAACAAACTAATTGGGTGCAAAAAATATAAGCCCCTGGGCTAAAAAACGGCCCTTGGTTGTTGATGTGACCATAGGCTGAGTTGATAGTTTAAAAAAATCTGTCGTCGAGCAGAGTGGTGGCCTGTCAAAGGATGGGTGGTGTCGAGGTGGCATCGTTCGAAGAGGTGGAGCCATCGGTGCCTGAATATGACTGTGGCCGAGCTTGGTGCTTGCACACGAGGCAAACGAGATCTGGTGAGGACATTTTGTTGGCCGACAGAGGAGATAGAAACTGACAAATGGGTGGTGGATTCAATGTCGATGTGTTTGGCAGTAATTGTCCTAATGAGCTGACAAAAAGTACCTGCAAATTCTAAATACAGTCGACACAATACAAAACCCTGTAGACTTGTGATTTGAAAAAAAATGACGATAACTATTGTTGATTTTTAATATTTCCTTAGTCGGTAATTAAAAATGAAAAGACCTTTTAAAATATTAAGCCAACAAAGATAAAAAATTCGAGCAGAATATAAAATAAATCCACAAATAAAAGAAAAACCCTCAAAATATTTATATCCACCCAACAATATAAATGATTTGACCGTGGAATATATTTTCCAAACCCCAAATATTTTCCAAGAATATATGCCCAGACTATACAAATTTTTGCCAAACTATAAAATTCCTGAAATATATATTTTTTAAAAGAGCCTACGATTAAATTTTTTTGCTTTAGATTCTTATTGATGGTATTTCATAGTCCATATAGATCGTACAGTTACTCAACCAGTGATGAAAACCTCCGATGGCTCTTGAGTGAAAGTCTTCAATTTTGATGATTTCACAAGCATTTCTAGGGTTTTGAGGTCTTTTGAACGCAATGGTGAGGTTGAAGAGGGCTCAATCTACTTCAAAAATTAGTTTCTCCCTGGTTGATTCCAACTAGCCATTGATGAAAAACCTTCAAGCTTGTAATGTGAACCTCCTTAACTCTACTTTATGATTTGAGATGAGTCTTCAATGGCCTATGCTCTGATACCATGTAGAAATGATGGATGCACAATAACCCTATGAAGTTGTAGACTTCAAAGGATCTTATCCAAGAAGAATATCACTCACACAAGAAAGTGTTGCAACTTGAGCATGCAATTCAAGATTCTATTCATGATATATGAAACAATGTACAAATGCCTTGTATAAATAGGCATGAATGAGATGTAGTAAGTAATATGATAATGACATGTGTCATAATCCTATGAAATGAGATAATTAACTACCTACCTAGGATAATGTGAAGTCTTAGATAAGGCTTCTAGAAGGAATCTTATTTCCTATGCAAACATATGAAGGGGGATGGCCCCATTATAACTAATTTCCTAGTGAATGCTTGACCTAGGAATAATATAATTAAACGCCTAAGTAAACTTGTGCCAATGTAATTAAATATTAATTACACCAACATTAAGGACGAGCAATCTTGGGAAAGGTGGACTATCATGTCCCCACCAAATTAGGGTTAATAATGTTTAATTGATTGATAAACAAATCAGGAAATCAAACTTCAAAAAGAATAGCCAAACTATATTAAGGGAGTGGATTAGCAGTAACATTTTAAAAGGGGCCAACTAGATTAGAGGGAAATTATAAGCAAATTAATTTAAAATAGGGTTGACTAAGACTCATTAAGGCTAGGCCGACTAAGATATTAATAGCAATGATTCATTATTAATGTAAGGAAAAGCAAAAATTTAGTAGGAAACAACAACTATTCCTAATGCAATGGTAGAGATGATAGTATAATGAGCAACGATGAATATTAATAATAGTACTCCTTGTTTTAGCTAAATTAAATAATGACAAGTCCCTTGGTAAAGTCATCCCATTTTATAAGAGGTTCCTCCCTTCATAAAATTGATGGGATATATAAGCAAGGAAAATGGGAGATAGATGGGGTTGAGGGTTGCAAGATGAAAGAGATATACAAAAATATCCATAGACTTGAGCAGATCTTACTCTAATTACATGAACAGATATCATCAAGGATGAACGAAGGAGAATATACCACTATTTTAGTGCAAGAGAAATATAATATGGAGATCTAAAAAGTAGATGCATAGGAAGTAGAAATAAATGAGAAATCTAGAGTATTCTTCTGAGTATAGTAATAGAGATAAACAACAAATGAGGATGCAATAGAAGGGAACATGATAGGAGATAAAAAGAAATAGAATATCAATAAGAATTAGAACAAATACTAGTTCAATTTGAGATACATATATGAAGATAAATAATAAACCAATGATAAAATCAACTAAAGATAAGGAAGATCATACCAGTGATTACAAAGGAGCCCATCCAGTCCATCACAATAGGTTGTTACTATCATATATATACATATACATGGGTATTTTCTGCCATCCATTATCTTACATCTATATAAATATTGTCATGAATAATGAAAGAATATTTGATGTATGATTTCTTATGATAAAATAGAAGATATGTTTGACTATTTGGAAGCTGCAACACCCCGTCGTGCGAACCCCAAAAGACAACTAAACAAATAATAGATTACCGCACTATTTTTTTTTAAAATAAGAACATTGAATATGATGATCGTGAACATACATTATATAAGATGATCATAACATACATTACATGATGAAACCTAACTAGTCCCATGGGGTTACATGGTTGCATTACACATAATGTTCCCAACCAAAAAATTGCTAAAGTTAATGCCAAGTAGATATCAATAGAAGCATACACTCACAAGATAATAGAATGATAACATACAACCATCCATGATCAATAGCAATAAAAAAGGTATATACATCATTTTATTACATTTCAATTTATAGTTCAATATTACAATTGTTGAGCATATTTCCACAGATAAAACACATCATGGATACAATAATACATTGCATAATGCTTCCCTTATATCAACATAAATAGTACATCAAGTACAAGAATAATACATCAATGAAGAATAAGGTACAAAGCGTAGAACAATCTTCAACCAAGTGAAGCTCTGAAACCTTTGCATCCACTTTCGCATCACAAACACAACCTAGGAACCCAATGGGGTGCATAGTACGTTCCACCCAACCATGTGGACTCAAAGGCATGTCCCCCATGCTAGGGGATGACAAGAAAAGACCCACATCCAAATAAAGGTCAAGTAGACAAGGCTCACACAACACCAAGGTAAAACAACATCAAACAAATATAAACAACACTCCCAGAGGCAACCAAACAAGGGTAAATAAATGGGTATTGTAGGAGAGTTTCATCACATGGCCTTACATGGATTATCTAGACAACCTATCACCAGGTGTCGCCTCCATCTATGGTTCTCTTGACTGCCCATCTCAAGGTGTCGCTCCATAGGGTGACTCATGCGGAACCACTTACCGTTCATGAGGACAAGGTAGTGATCTTACCAACCATGTCTTCTCATGTATGGGTGAGGCACATAATTAATCTTGTTTAGTGTTTAACTACCCAAACCCACTAGTTCATTAATTAAATCATCACTTGTTTATGAAACTCTTCCATGGGTTATCCTGATAGCCCTTTGTGCGCTAGCCCCCATGAAGAGCCACTCTCCCTACGAGCACCCAAACCAAAAAATGCAAGGGGTGTACCTCATCTCACATAAAAATCAAGGTGTACATAACACACAACATGTGAGGCAAGAACCATCTTGCAAACCCATTCCATAACGCTGAAACAAGAACAAAGGAGGTACCACCCACCACATAAACTACATAAATCAACTGATCCACTAAAATCACGAGAATCAAGTATGTATGTGAGGCATGAACCTTCTCGCCCAAAAGCCACATCAAAAGTCAACACTATGGTACAAGGTAACACCTAAAAGAGCTCCAAATCTAAAATAAAGTCAATGAATCACAAAGGTCCAATAATGAGAAATCAATATAAATCTAGTTTTACCATTGCCTCTAGAAGCCTAAAAACATCGACTATTCACAAACTCCCACTGAGGGTAACTCAAACACTTCGAGTTCCCAACCATCTCAAAAGAAATACGACTACAATAAATTCAACACATAAACTCTCCTCATTCCATAACTATCACAAGAGAAAAACTCACAATATGGGACCCCGAAGTGACGATATAAATTTCACAATCGCAAAATAACAAGTGAAGAATAAAAGTAACAACCTCATAACAGAATATTCAAACTTAATCAGAGCTAACATGATCAATTCAATACAAAATCAGTTGCATTTATTGACAACAAATCAACCAATAGGGCATCTAAGGGAACCCTCAATATTCTCCTTACATGATACCCATTGACTAATTACCCAACAAACTTTCAGGTCAAGTGAAGGACATGTTGATAACCACACTTTACAAAGACTATCAAATCAACTATTAAATGATTACAAAGGAAAATCATTAACTATTAAAAGACAAACTAATTCAAACTATTTAATTAAATACCTCCATTGTCTAAACATTCGTAACTCAATTCCCTATTTAATTTTCCAATTTCCTTCTCTATCAAATTAACTTATTCATAATGGCATAAAATATCAAACTTCCCTTTAAACTTATCTCTTTACCATTGACTTCCCTTTTTAGACCATACTCACAACCCGTAACCAACTATGATATAAATTATACTACTTTGCAAGGTGAAATCACAAGGAAAAGGATAATTTGAATCTATTTGTTTAAACAAGTCTATTCAAATATCTATATACAAGAAATCAATTTTCCCTATTCTTAAGATTCCATTCACTAAAACTTTGCAAACATTCATAATTAATTATATCAGCAATTAATCTAATAACTACTCTCATGTCGATTACAAAATAATCTTGAAATAATCAATATTCAACAATTAACAAAGAGATAATTTAATTCTTTGATTTAAACCAAATCCTCCAATTATCGAAATATAGAGAGGCTAGTTTCCTCAAAACATAAATTAAATTAAGTTAATATCTTCTTTTAACCTAATTTAATTCGATCACATAATTATCTAAATCTCTAAAAGGTAAATTACTTAAATATTTAATGTTATATAAAAGAAAGATATTTATTCATCTTAAATTACTCGTTTAATGTCAATAAAGGAATCTACCCCTCTTGCTTAATTTTACCTTATAAATATTCTTGTTACAGAGAAATTGAAAGAAAATCATTTAACCATAATTCAATCAATTTAATTACTTATTTTGCTTAACTAACATAGTCACCTATTTATCTATCAAGTATAAACATTTATTAAAAAATATCTTTAAAATATTTACTACATTTATCCAAGTACATGTATCCAAATTTATAACAAGAAAGTAAAACTCTTCGATATAATTTTAAACTACACGTTCCCTAATTTCATCAACCACTAACCTAAGAACATTCTAAAACAAACCCTTCCTTACTTCAAATTATCAATTAGGAAGATTATTTATCAGTATTAAAGTAAATCAAAACCCTTGACTTAATCACATATTTAATAAACCAAAAATCAACATTTAATTCCCTCGTTTAACTAAGTAATTAAATATAATTAATTTTTAGATTCTCATTAATGAAACTAAATAATACTTATTATTTACGTGCCTTGTCACTAGAATATAAGCCATATCATAAAATTCATAATCTATAGGTCCTTAACATTATTTTTAATAATAGAATGTAAAAATAATAACATCTAAATAAGTATACTTTCCAAAGGAGTTTTATACACCAACTATAAAGGAGGTAGATAATTTTGATTAATCAAATACAACCATATAGTTAAATGACTATTTGAGAAAACACAATTAATTAATTTAACTAATTGCTATATAACTGACATTATGTTGTAGAATAATATACTCTCGATAATTCAACTATCAAAATTCAAGTATGTAAATTGATGACAATGCCACGACAATTTTATGCTAAGACTCATAGATACATAATTTAGGAACCAATGTAGAAAAAAGCAATTCTATTTGATCTAAATTAAAAGCATAACAATAGAAAAAAATATTAACTAAAGAATGTGAGACTAACAATCATTCTTCTATTTTACCCTTTTTAAATTATCACTCCTCAACAAAAGAAATATTTAAATAGCCTATTCTATAAACATATAAAGTGAATAAACATAAATAAGAATAACCAATGAAAGGCAATTAGGTTTAGTTAATTTGACCATGGAACGATATTTATATAAAATAGAATCACGGGAATCTCAAGTGCAACTAATACTCAAATGTAATTTAGTTGTCAAAAATGAAAATAGGGAACATATTGTATTAGTTCCAAATTCAAGATTTGACATTAATGATTGACTATTCTTAAACTCCCATAAAATTATTTATGGTTCCATAATCTAAACCTATAAACTCACGACACCTTAGAGAAAGAATAAAGAAATCCAATCCCCTTTCATAGGGATGCATCCTAAAGTACTCCTAGTGTAGTTAGTTTGGTAAAGGATTGATTTGTGGAAATCCCATATGTTGCAGTGGTGATTGAACCATGAACTTTGTGGGAACTCTTGAACACATTAACAAGACAAGGCACGTGAATTGCTTGGCAGAATGCTTCAGAGAATTGTGGTCTCACGAAATGCCTTAAATGTAGGATATACACAAAATGGATTTATTGAAAGGCTTTAGAGAATTTCAAACCAATACACACGGTAGGGGTAAAGCCAAATTTTACTACCTTTATCAGCGTCCTTTCTGCCCGTGCCCAGAATGGGAGGTTTGGAACCAGGGTGTGGACATTCATCAAAGTGTACAGGATGGAGAGTTTTTGCCAGAGGTTGTAGTGGCAACTGCCTTCGTAGACATGAATGCAAAATGTGGACACAGAGACACGACACATGAACTGTTTGACAAAATGCCTCAAGGGAAATGCGATGTTAGGGTTGCAACGATTGTAGGATATGTACGATATGGATTTTGTGAAGAGGCTTTAGAAACTTTCCAGCAAATGCAATCGGTAGGTGCAAAAAAAAACCAAACTCCACGGACTTTTGCAACGTCCAGCCTGCATATGCAGAGAGGCTGGGCTTAAAGATCACACACTAAGCCTTTGACTGCTTAGGTGGATCTTGTGGGGCCCATTCAATCCTTGCTTGTTTCCGTTCCCTAAACCGTCACAGCGAGCAGTCAAATCACCATTGCACAGCCAAACCAAAGTCAAATCATCGTTTCCGCGCTGAGGAAGTTTGAATGGGTTAATAGAAAGAGAGCCTCTGCGATTATTGCGTGGATGAAAGGCATGGATATCTTCAGGAGGCAGTCAAACTGTGGCATCGTATGCAACAATCTGGTTTCCAACCGGACCAGCGTACTTCCAGTCTGTGCTGAAATGGGAGCTTTGGAATTTTGTCAGATGTTGTAGTTGGAAATGCTCGGGTAGACATGTATCCAAAATATGGAAGCATAGACAAGGCACGTGAACTGTTTGTCCGAATGTGGGAAAGAACTGTGGTCTCATGGAATGCCATGGTTGCAGGATATATGCAAAATGTATTTGTTGAAAGGCTCCAGGAACTTCCAAGCAAATGCAATTGGCCGGTGAAAAGCCATACTTCGTAACCTTTGCCTGCAGCCTCCCTGCCTGTGCCAAAATGGGAGCTTTGGAAAAGGGTATCGAATCCATCCAAGGATAAAGGACACAGAAATTTTGTCAGATGTTGTAGTTGCAACTAACTTGGTAGACATCATAGACAAGGGGCATGAACTACTTGACAGTATACCTAAAATAAATGTGGTCTCATGGATTGCCATGATTGCAGGATACTCAGAATGTATAAACAAGATTAACAGAATGCCTCGAATAAACGCATTCCCATGGAATACCCTGAATGCAGATTATTCACAAAGCCGATTATTTTAAAAGTTTTAGGAACTTCCAATAAAATGCAATTGGCAGACGTAAAGACAGACTATGCAACCTTTTCCAGCATCCTCCTAGCATGTGCTAAAATGGGAGCTTTGGAACAGGGTATGGACATCCATCAAAGCATAAAGGATTCAGCAATTTGGTGAGATGTAGTTGCAACTGCCCTGGTAGACATGTATGCAAAGTGGAAGCAGACAATGTGTGTGAATTGTTTTGAAACCACATTCCTTACTCATTTACAAGGAATTCTACATCCTCATTTTTTTCTTATTTTTCTAAAACTTTAGCACTCTTTTGTTATCTATTCTTATTCTTTTCTAAAAAGTTGCATGTAATAATGGCATGGCTGCACTTTACAGGTGTGCTGACATTCTTATATAAAACTGGGCCTTGTTCTTCTTATTCACAACCTGAGTTTTTTCAATAGAACCCTTCTATCATTTCATATTAGTTAGATTATCTAGTTTTCATCTTTCATTCTTATTATTTTTTTAAATGTCTTAAAATAATCTTGTCATTCATAAATTTAATTGTTAGTAAATCAATCAATTTTTTGTTTTGTTATCATTTTCCAATTGAATCCCATTTAAAGTAATAATTTATTTTAAGTAAGACATGTTAAGCAATCTAACTAGAAAGAAAAATAATTTGTTATTTAATTGGTAGAGAATTTGTTTGTGTTTGCAATAACTTAAGTAAACCCATTCATGATAGACTACTTGTTGAATCCTAATATAGACAATTGAAAAGGCTTTCCTACATTTAAATTATGTAGGCTATTTGTTTGCTATCTATATTTGTAGTGAACTTGATGTGAATCCTAACCTTCATTATTTGTTCCTTTTTTCATCCTCGAAAGAATTTTTCTTTCTAAATGATAAATTCCCATTCTAATGCCCAAAAATTAGTTAATTCTACTTTGATTTTTTTATTTTATAATACCTCCTCATCAAACTCTAATTCCTTCACCTCCTCATTCTTCCCCACCTCAAATCATACCTCCATCTACTCACAAACAACTAGAGAACCAATGCGAAGGTGATGGTGACCAAGTGGATGAGATGTTGAGAGAACCGGAGATTGAATATCTTGTCACCTAAGCATAGGGAGAGCTCTATCAAGTCGAGGAGTAGATTCAACACTCACCAAGAAATAAAGATGATGTGAATGTGACTCTCCCTCATCCTCCTCAACCTCTACATACATGGGCTACAAGTCTTCCAATATGGCTCAACCATATTGTACAAAAAAAAAACTTATATTTAAAAAGAAGAAGATTTCTCTTCTTTAGCGATAGTATTCAAGGCACAACTAAGAATGAAAAAGGCTCAGAGACTCTCCACCATATCAATAGATGGACATGGAAATAGAGTGGCACAAATAGCCACCCCCATGGTAGACAAGCTTGAGGCTTTACTCTTCCATCATCTTATATCATGGGTATAGAACCTTAAACCTCCTCCACAATATAATATGCTTGACTATAATAAATCACCCACAAGAACCATAGTTCATCACGTTAAACATTGACATACATGTATAATTGGGTAAGCGCCCCTAAGATACATGTTCAATCCTCTATAGATTAATATGCATTAATTTGTACTTCGATGATTAATTCATAGCTAATTAGTTTCTATATTCATTAAGGAAAAATACTTAAAATGGTTCTTTTCTTTATCTACATATTCTATGGGTTCCTTCCTCTATCTCACTAAATATTTTCATGGAACACATTCGAGTCAACATAGGTTTGTAGGTCGATTTCATCAATGTTGTGCATTGCAATCAATGCATGTAAATAAGAGGATGATTGATTTTATCTTCTAATATCAATGGATTCTTTCATTGATCTCCTAACTTCTTCTCAACTCTATATTGAGAGAGTATTTATTACAAATATTTTCCTAAAGCTTGGTAATCAAAATCTCTTGCATTAATATCCAACTTTTATAACACTTTGTACCACCTTTTATGATTATATATAGGTGATAGATCATTTTAAGGCCATCTCCTCTTTGACCTATGATGCCTCTATTTCTTTAGCCCCATCCTCTTCTCAAGAAATCGACAATTATACAAAGAAGAACACCAATAACTTATAATTTTCTCATTAACCTAATCCTTATCAAAATTAACTAAGCTAACCAAAATTTTGTTACTCCTCCTCTTCCTCATCTAAACTTACTATCTCCCTTTGTTCACAAGTTAACTCTAACTGGATGAAGCTAGAAAACCCTCAAAATCCATCTTTCAGGAGTTTCTTTCCAATAACCTTATCCAACTTCTTCATATCCAACCCTTGAACCCTAACCTCTTCTTAATCTACCAAATTTTCTAATTTTTTTAGTCTATAGATCTATTCTTCTATGAAACATGCCTTACTATCATCCTCTCCTTTTTTCCTTAATTAGTTCTTTGGACTTCCTTATCATCAAATCACGTTCCTCCTTACCTAAATATTTTTTTTTCTCTTCACTTTCATAGGGTTCTTAGGTAAGATATGCTTCTATTAATCCAACCCCAAGTAATTATTGCAGTTTTTTCTTAAGTTTCTACATGGCCTTTTTCTTGAGCTTTTTCTTTTTTCCTTTGTATTATTTTTCAAATTTCTCTTTTGTCAACGAGGATTCTCCTATTCTACATTTGTTTTTTATTTTTTTATTTCTTACATTGTTTAACATTTGCTCCTTTATTTTAGTTATTCATTACTACTTTAGTAGTATAAATTATATTTATACTAGACAATTATTCACTTTTTGATCATGGTTCCAACACATTTTTATACAACTAAATTTGGGACAGCTACAAATATCATGTGATTTATCACCAAAAAAGCCACATGTTGATTTTCCTTCTTTTTTCCTTTTATGATCATTAGTGTAATTTCCAAAATTTTACCATAGTTATAACATTTTGGCCTTTTGGTCCTTCATGTTTCTATAATACCTCTATTCTTATTGTGGTAGCTTCCCCTACCACATCCTTCTCTATAGTTATCATTGAAACTCATGGAGGGTCCTACATCTTGAATTTGTGGTACCACATAGTGTATATTGTTAAGTGTTGTTATACTTGCTCTCAATTGAATTTCCCACTATCAATGTGCCAAACAAAAATTCAATGTTCTTATAGATAAACCCTATGCTCCATCTATACACATATCCAAAAAATGCTTCCCTAGTCAATCAATGAATCATTAGTTCATATTCATCTTCATGAAGTAACATTGGAAACCTATTTGTGTCATGTTTGTCCCACTTTATATTTTATAGTTTATACTTACTATGTTTCTAGGTGATTTCTCAAGTTCCCCTCTTAGTTTGGTAGCAAGGCTCTTGGTGCTTTTGATTATCATTCATTCCTTAGATGTTCTTCCCTATTATAATTTTTAAACCAAAATTTACTTGTTCTAGGTTGGGGAAGTCTTAGCCTTCTCACCTTTCATTAAAATTCCTTACTTTGAAACATTATATTTTCCAACTCTAATTTGAAATTATCAATTTCATCATTTCCTACTTAATTTTCTCCCATATCTTTGACTACCTAGATTCTACTATGGTGATCAATTCTACCACATCCTTATATGAAGAGGAAATGTTTTCATCTACTTCTACTATAATGTGAAGGGTTGGTCCTAAAATAAACCACTCGATTAGTCTCTCTTATGTGAAGGTTTCTTCTAGTTTTCTAGACACATTTTAAAATCATTTTTCATTATATTTTACCTACTCCTTAATTTTTCTCATCTTCCATGTATTTTATTTATGTTTTTGTTCATACATTAGGTGAGTGGAAATTTTTCAAAAATAAGTTACTCAATTCTTTCCATGTTTTATCATGCTTAAAGAGCAATATTTAATGCACCATCTTAATGACTCATCATTGAGGTTCTCCATAAAATCATATAATAGGATCTAGTCATATTTAGTACTAACCTAAAGTTATTTGTGTTCTAGGGGTGTGAAAGGGATATATTTTATTGGATATGGAGGCCTTTTGATTGGTCACTCTTTTGAATTTTAGAAGCATATTCAAAGGGGAATCATTTCTTGAATGGGGAGGTTTTCAAATTTAATCACATCAAAGTAAACTTTCTCACTTGCTTTGGGTGGTTATGTCCATGTAATAGATATTTCATGTTGTGATTGGTCCAAGAAAGTGACTAGGTGACATGCAAGAAATATCACTATTAGTATATGGCATTGGCTTGGTCATTAAAGGATTATCTTGTGATGGGTTTTAATTAGTTGGTAGAATCTCTAGGATTCTAAGTTGCATTGAGTAGTTGTGAACTAGGGTTTAGGATTACCACATGCTACCTTAATTTTAGGGAAGGTTGTTGAAATAAATAGAGGAGTAGTCCACCAAAATGAAATGGTGGGGAAAAGGGGGTGTCCTAGGTTCTTCATACAAATAACTTAGGAAAAAAAGGGTGTCCCCTCTTCTCAAATTTCATTAGGAAAGAGAAATCACTAGAGGTTAAGAATGGCTTTCAACCTTAAGGTGATTCAACCCTAAATTAGATTTCTCAGGTTTCCTTGAGCTAATAGATAGATTTAGAATTAACTGGAAATGATTTAATGAAACTAAATTAATGAAATGAGAAGACCTAGATAATGAAATGCAATTTCTCAAAGTTACAAAAATGAAATAAAACATTTGTAAGTAGATCTGAGAAGGGTCTGAACACATGTACCATGCATAAAATTTTGATTTTGAGCACCAAGTAGAAGGATAGGTTCACCCTAGGGTGAATGGGTCCTAAACGGGGGCCCAAAATCTGTTTTGGTGTTTTGTATGGGTCCCACTGTTAGAAAGCCATAAATAAAATATTTAATTGAGTTTCTGTAACTTGACAACAATGGTGACAACTTTGACAACAATGCAAAATTTCTCCTTGAGATATTTTTAGTCCTTTCACCTACAAATCTACACATATAAAGAGGAAAAATTGTTTGTTTTTTAATGGGAGTTTTCCTTAGTCAAACCCCATGTTTGGTAATTAAACCTTGACAGAAAGATAATGACAATTGATAAAAGGAATGAATGAAGAATGAACACTTGCTTGCTACAACTCACCAAACTTTTAATGGCTTCCCTTAGAGGACTGAAAACAACATATCACTCCAAGGAAACCATATATGGCTTTGCTTGATTGGACACTTCAAAATGCTTGGATGTGTTAGGATCAACAATGCATGTTAGCCTTCACAAGATGAAATGAACACACATAAGCTTGAACATGATGCTAGGACCTTGAATGCTGCAACAGAATGATGATAAATTTGCTCTTGAATGCTCTTGAAAATAATATTTTCTTTTGTAAACTCTTGATAGTGTGTCTTGCTAGATAGATCTCAAATAATAAAAAGACTACGTGTTTATAGGTGTTTATCTAATTTCTTGAAAGTTAGATTCTAAAAGTTGACATTTGTATATGAAATTTGAATCATTAAAATACCGCAAAAAACATATTAAAAATTGGGATTCAGGACTTAAGGAGGACCCACTTGCCCTTGGGTGAATGGGTCCTAGATCCTAGCCCATAAATCGAGGACACACATTCTCAAATGTAATTTAATCATTAATTGCATCAATTAAATATAGGATCCCCTTTCAAAAAATGAGAAAAATAATGCTTTGGAATGCATAATTTGACAAATTATAAGTTTAATTAAGTCCAATTAATTAAGGGACCCTAACATAGTGTGAAATTGTAAAGGTATACGATTTCCTACACTACAATTGTATAAATAATCTTAGGATTTTAAAAGGAAAAGATGTAAAGAGGGTGACTTGATCAAGGAAAGGGATACCTAATAGCGATGAAATAAGTTGTATTAGGGTGAGGGAAATTTTGATACCACTAAATAATATGAACAAAATTGTAAAGGAAAGGGATCAAAGATTATGGATAGAGAGTGCCAGATGCACTTTCTAGTAAAGGAAAATATAGAAGTCCAAAATTCTATGAATCGAGAGAAATGGGTTAGGGATCATTAATTTGGTGTGTGCCTACTGCTAGAAGAAAAAAGAGCAAAAGAAATGGATTGGAAGACTTTAACGGTTCAAAGATTCATTTTACTGCATATCTTATACCTTTTGGGTATGATGTTATGAGTAATCCTACAAGTATGGGTCCCATAAGGAGGAAGGGAGATGAGAAGTTAGATGAGGGAAATGAGTAAGAAAAATGCTAAAAGACATAGATTTTGAGACTTAAAGGAAAAGTGAATCCTCAAATTAGGAATTGGGGATGGTGGATATACTCAATGCCAAAGGAAGCATGGAAAAGAGTAAGAGGAGGAGGAGAATTGAGGTTGATGGATTAGTCCTGTAGCTTAAGAAGTATATGATTATATGAAGACCTAAAATCCTAGGCCAAAGGCAAAGACAAAGTAGGCAATGGAAGCATGGGGAAAACCATGATAATTTACCTAGGTAATGAGAAGTCTAAAAGACTAAAATAATCAAAAGTCTTGGAAACAAAAATGGAAATGTTGGGTTTCAAGGAATGGAGGGAAAGAATACCAGCAAGAGAAAATCTATAAATCCAAAAAAGGCTAGAAATAAACACAATCACACCTAACACTTAGAAACTTCTATAGTTTGAGATATTTAGGTATTGACACGTATAACAAAAAGGAAAAACACTACAACAAGAACATTTTAAAATAAGGGAGTCCATTAAAGGAATTCTTAGATTGTTTGAGATATTTAGGTACTGACAAGTATAACAAAAGGAAAAACGCTACAACAAGAACATTTTAAAATAAGGGAGACCATTGAAGGAATTCTTAGATTGGTTATAGATGGTGGATTCAACAAGTAGTATATCATAAATGGGTTTACTTAAGTTAATGCAAAACACTACAACAAGAACATTTTAAAATAAGGGAGTCCATTGAATGAATTCTTAGATTGGTTATAGATGGTGGATTCAACAAACAGTATATCATAAATAGGTTTACTTAAGTTAATGCAAACACAAACAAATTCTCTATCAATTAAATAACAAATTATTTTACTTTCTAGTTAGATTGCTCAACATGTCTTGCTTAAAAAAAATTCTTAATTTAAATGAAATTCAATTGGGAAATGATAACAAAACAAGAAATCGATTGATTTACTAGAAATTAAATTTATGAATGACAATATTGTTTAAAGACATTTAAAAGGCAATAAGAATGAAAGATGCAAAGTAGATAAACTAGTTGATGAAAAGTGATAAAAAAAGGTCCACTTAAAAAACTCAGGTTGCAGGTTGTGAATAAGAGGAATAGAACCCAATTTTATATAAGAATTTTGGCACACTTGTAGAGTGTAACCATGCCATTATTACATGCAACTTTTTAGAAAAAAAAAAGGATAGATAACAAAAAAGAGTACTAAAATTTTGGAAAAATGAAAAAAAAGGAATGTTGAGTTCCTTTGTAAATAAGGAATGTGGTTTCAAAACAATTCACGCACATTGTCTGTGCTTTCACATTTTGCATACATGTCCACCAGGACAACTACAACATCTGACAAAATTACTCTATCCTTAATGCTTTGATGGATGTCCATACCCTATTCCAAAGCTCCCATTTCGGCACAGGCTAGGAGGATGCTGGAAAAGGTTGCAAAGTTTGTCTTTACATCTGCCAATTGCATTTGCTTGAAAGTTCCTAGAGCCTTTAAAAATAATCGACTTTGTGAACAATCTACAATCAGGGCATTCCATGGGAATGTGTTTATTCAGGGCATTCTATTAAAATTGTTTATACATTCTGCGTATCCTGCAATCATGGCAAACCATGAGACCACATTTCTTTAATGTATTCTGGCAAAATAGTTCACACCCCTTGTCTATGATGTCTGCCAGGATAGTTGCAACTACATCTGACAAAATTCTCGTATCATTTATCCTTGGACAGATTCGACACCCCTTTCCAAAGCTCCCATTTTGGCACAGGCAGGGAGGCTGCAGGCAAAGGTTACGAAGTCTGGCTTTGCACCGGTCAATTGCATTTTCTTGGAAGTTCCTGAAGCCTTTCAACAAATACATTTTTCGTATATCCTGCAACTACGGCATTCCATGAGACCACAGTTCTTTAACGCATTCGGACAAACAGTTCACGTGCATTGTCTATGCTTCCACGTTTTGGATTCATGTTTACCCGAGCATTTCCAACTACAACATCTAACAAATTTCCAAAGCTCCCATTTCAGCACAGGCTGGAAGTACGCTGGAAAATGTAAGCTGATCCGGTTGGAAACCTGCTTGTTGCATATGGTGCCACAGTTTGACTGCCTCCTGAAGATATCCATGTCTTTCATCCGCTGCAATAATCACAGAGGCTCTCTTTCTATTAACCCATTCAAACTTCCCCAGCGCGGCTTGAATTTGGTTTGGCTGATGCAATGGTGATTTCACTGCTCCACTGTGACAGTTTACGAGACAATTTAGGGAACGGAAACAGGCAACGGATTGAATGGGCTCCACAAGATCCACCTAAGCAGTCAAAGGCTTAGTGTGTGATCTTTAAGCCCAGCCATGCAGAGATGGTAGCTTTTGAATACGGTATGGAAATCCATTACAGTCTAAAGGATGGACGCATCTTCTCAGATGTGAAGTTGTAACGGCCCTGGTAGACATGTATGCAAAATATGGAACCGTAGACAAAGCACATGAACTCTTTGACAGAATGCCTCTAAGAAATGTGATCTCGAGGATTGCAAATGATTGCCGGATATGCACAAAAATGGATTTACGGATATGCACAAAAATGGATTTACTGAAGAGCCTTTAGAAACTTTCAAGCAAATGTAATCGGCATTAGAAATAGAAAAAAATTAATTAAGTCCAAATCCACCAGACGTGAAAATAATTTTTCAGCATAGAACAAAAGATGCCCAATACAAGATCTGTTTTAACCATAGCTAATAATGCTTAAATAGACAAATGTTAATATGAGGGTCAAGAATATTGGCCATATGGATAGTTAGCAAGAGAAGTCGAGATGAAGATGTCCTCGGAGCCTACCCAAGATATCTCCTCTGTTTACCCTCAACTCCACTGCTGCAAATACTGTCAATATGTCTGGTTCTACCGTCCCCACTCTAAATCTTTTAGCGAATATGATTTCATTTCCACAAGTCGAATCTCATTCGTATTTAAAACCTCTTAGAGCTATCTCAAGAGCAGAGGTAGGTGATGGAATGGTTTCGAGGCAAATACTTATATTATTCCTACTGTGAAGACACTGCGAGATATCCATCTCAGCTGGAGGAATGTCTTGTTAGAGACCCCAAAAAAAAAACACCCATTGCCACTGCAACTCTCCAGTCTGGCTGCCATTACCGCCGTCACAGAGAATGCAACGCCCAAATTCCTTCGTCTCCCCCCTGCTCTCTATCCCCAAGATTCATTTATTCAAAAGGCTTTTTGAAACTCTCCAACTAATGCAGTTGGCAGGTGTAATGCCAGGCACCCCTACCTTCCAGCATCCTTTCCCCCACTTCTCCACGCATCCTGCATGCCTCCCTTTTCTTGCATGTTTCCCATACAAAATATTTATCTTTTCATGATTGTTAAATTCTTGTGGTTGGGGCTGATTTAACTTACTTTCATGTAAAATTACTTGTGCATACATGACCCTCAGGCGACATTATCATGGTTGATAGTTTTCAAATATGCACAAATGATTTATTTTTGGTTGGGGGTCACAAATAAATAAACATAAAAGAATTCACAAAATTAAACTAAGCAGCATTCTTGGAGTCAATATAGGACAAACAAATCTAGTAGTAGCACATCTATTCTTCAATAGCCAAAATATATTTACAAAGAGATTAAGCCCATATTTATACATCCATGGGTTCAAACTTTGTGTAATGGCAACCAAAGGGAACATGAGAGAATTTGCAAAATAATAAAGAATGATAGAAGATAAGGGATATATGTCAAAATAACCATGCCATTTACCTAATGATCTGCATGAGATACTAAATAAAGAACCGAGAAGGAGCATACAAAGATGGTTAGAGACTTGACCACCAACCTTTGGGAGCCATTATGGGGACTCTATTAAGTGGATACACCATTTATAGGAAAAAATAAAACCACAAATCATTAGTTGCTTCTTAAACCATGTGCTATATAAATTACACACTCATTCTGTAAATTCTTTCCCCAAGATATGTTAATTGATAGTATAATAAAGAAATCACCATCTTGGATGATCCATTTTCTCTTATTTTCTTTAGTTTTAGAAATGTGCTCCTTGATTTTTTATAGTTCATAATTAACTTCCCCATTATACTCTTTCTATCACTACAACTCTTACAAACCTTACAAGTTGTCATAGTTGCATTTAAAAACTTTCATGACAAAGTGAAGCCTTCAAATTATCATATTCAAAGCTATATGTGACACAGTGCCACTATAAGTGAGATATGCCAAATATGTGGTGTATAATAAATAAATAAATAATAATTAATTTTCCGAATTCATTTGAATTACCATAGAAAAACAATTCTCAATTTAATTAACTATTTTAAACAAAACTATTAAGTACACCAATAAACAAACTAAATCGAAATCCAAAGATAGCCGAAATGGAGGGACACTACAGAACCCACCTTGTAGGAAGGGCTTGGAGTGTAAGAAAAAGGGGTAAATGAGGCTAGTAGGTAGCCAACCAAAGTGCACTTACATAAAGAGTTGAGTTACCCACTTATGGCTCCCGCCTAACTCCACAAGGCAACAAGTGTCTTCAGGGGGCTGGGACACTGATGGGGAAAGCAAATACAAGTCGCCAAGGGGGAAGGCTATGGTATACACCCTCTTAGGCTTGGTATATGGCTTTGGGTGGACCCATTATGTCACTTCTCCCCAAAGTCCTAATATTTTTACATTGTTGATAATCTATGGATGTGATGTAATTGTCTAACTCTCTTAAGCATATATATATATATATATTTCATATGGTGTTTGTAGGATTCAAACCCAATATTACATTATTGAAGAGATATTTTATTTGGTAAGATGAACCCTAACCCTAATTTGCTACAATTCATGATCAATAAGCAAATTCTAGGTCAAATCAGGATAGGGACATTACACACTTCATATTTGAATTTTGGATGTTAAAATGGCACCAACATATTTAAATTTGGGTCCCGGCTAAGGAGGGTACCCATCCGCCCATGGGAAATGGGTCTTGGCCCAAATTGCCAGGAGACTTAAAGTCAAGGGAAATTTAATCATTGGATGCATTTATTCAATGCTTGTCCTCCTTTGGAAAACAATAAAAATTAGGATTTTGAATGCATAATTTGGAAAATTAGAAGCTTAATAAAGTCCAATAAATCAAGGGGAAAAAACATAATGTGAAATTGTTTTAAGGTATACAATTTTCTACACTACAATTTCCAACATGTTTCATCTATATGACCATCAACATCATAATTTTTTTAAAGGTTTTATAGAAATTTTTCTAGAAATATCATTAATCTTACCTTCCTCTTTACCTTTGGATTTTAATCCACCTTTATTGTCCTTTTTATTTGAGGAGGGGGTTAGGTTCTTCTCTTTTTCCATCTTTGCATAGTAGGCATGCGAATGTGTTTGATCTATATCCTTTAGTCTTGAAAGAAACACATTCCTCCCTAGATGGGTATGGAGCCTACTTATATACTTCATCAAGGTATCCTCTTCTTCCACATCCTTACTCATTTAAAATTTCCGTCTATGAAATTTGTGTGTACTCTTGTCAATTTGTACATCCTTATATAATCTCTTTTCTATTATCCCACATCGATTTATATGACTATTTACTCGCATATTATTGTTCTTTGTTATAAACATATCCCAATGGATTCATTGTCTCATTTTCTAGGTTTGAAACTTGTTATTTGTATTACCCTTACTCTCCTTAGTAATATGCCATTTTTAAATATTGTTGGCTCCTTGGTTTTTAGGCTATTATTCTTTCATTTCTTAGTCATTTCATTGCTATTAGACCATTTAAACCATAGAATAATATTATTATAATAATACTAGTGTAGTCATTTAATCCATATAAACATTTGATATGGTTACAATAATATAATCTTAAGCCTTATTATTGTAACTATTAAAGCATTTAGAAATTTCAATGATAGATATTCTTAAACAAAACCATATTCAAACCATTTGCAAAAGAGATATTGGAGGTGAAACCCATTTTTGAAATAATGCATAAAATATTATATGATTAAAATAATCATTGATCAAATAAAGTTCTTGAATACAAACACACCCACCCATACACACACACACACTTATGTATGTATTGATAGATCAACAAGGCTATGAAGGAATACCAAGTATCTTTAAAATGTCATTTAGGTGTACATGACTATAATTCCATGAGGCATACAATTCAAAATATAAAATAAAAAATTCCATGGCTATAATCTCATGAAGTCACTTAGAAAATTCCATTAAATTAAAAAATTTCATGAAAATTTCAACCTCTAGTTGGAAAAATAAGAATACGAAGCTCTATACTCAAAATTATTAGTTCTCTTCTTTTGTTTAGACATCATGTACTCTAGAGTAATTTGTAACTAAACTTGCTTATTGAAATGAAAGAATTAGATAGAAATCAATGTTTACTCACTAAATAGTAGAATTTAGAATAATTTTAAAAATAATAAACACACACACAACTAACTCATATTTTAAAAAATAATAATAATAGAAATCAATCTTTATTCACCAAATTGCACCATCTATTGCATGCCAAATGTGCATCCACACATGGCCCCCACTCACCCTCCTCTTGAGTCATGTCTGTAAAAAATGCTCTCTATTTGTTGGCATGCCTTGTGACAAACCAAACTAGTGTTATACCTAGTCTAGCTTGTATCGATATATAATATGGTGGTCCCTTTCAATAATGCAGTAGCCTGGTGTTTGAACACAATACAAATTAAATATATCAAGGACTCACTCTTCACACCCTTGGCATGGCCTCTACACTACAACATGAATATCATCCATGACTCACCTCCAACAGGTTAGGTCTCCAAGGTGAACGTATTGCATCTTGTTGCCATATGTGAACACATAGAACTCACGTTCTACTTGCTATCCTCTATCATATATTGGATCAAGCACAACTATACTCTCCTAGTCCTAAACCCATGGAAATGTCACTACACCAATGTTGTAGTTTCCCTAGTATATGACCAAATACATACCCACACAAAATCGTTAACACTCTCCCTCATATCCATGTGATAACTCACAAATCCAATTGGGAAAAACCTCATATTTTTAGTTATCAAGAAATCATTGACAAGATTTAATATCCTAGAGGAAGCGCCTCTACTATCACAATACATCCATCCATATATCAAATGTTAACATCATCCAAGGAAGGTTTCTCCTCCCAAATAGTCATAGTGAACCATCTACATCTTGGGCCTAATAGTAAACTATGTGCCTACAAATCAAGATCTATAGAATCTACTAGACATCCTCTAGGGTGATTGTAATCTCCCCCATCAATAGGTGAAATGTACTCATCTCACTCCACCCTCACTTAACCAATATTATTAACACCACTTTGTTTAGAAAATTTGGGGCATCTACAACACATTTCATAGCCTACATCACTTTTTTCCTCCTAGCATCCCTCATCAAATTGGGTTGTAAGTTATAACACCTATGATCATCTATCCCCTATTACTAGTGATAGCAACCACTATTTCATCCAACCAAAATCCATGTTAATTTCCTCTAAAACTAACTCAATCATATTAATCTTTGCATATTCCATTCTATGGGAAAAAATGCCAATGTAGTAAGATGCATACATTTTTCCATGGGTGCATACATCAAAACACACAAACATCACTTGATGAGCACACATGCCATGTGGAAAAATTACACACATCACTTCTTGCATACACACTAATATCAAACATCTTAGGAATAGGACATATGCTCCTCCCATGTGATTGTGTCATTCCAAGCGATAAGTCAAACTACTTTGCATGTGGTGTGCTACCTAGTGCACATGTCATGTTCTCCCATGCACATACCAAATTATAATTTTCCCAATTTGGTGTGTGTGCTAACCTAATTTTCTACCCTCATTTATTGCCATAAATACAACTCTAAGGCTATTTTTTAGTACATAATCGTGTGCTTTCCTCGATTAGTTGTCAGTACAATCACACTTTCTCCACTTGATGACGAATTAGTGGCACATGCACCATTTTCATTGGTTTCTTATTTTTCTTTGCTCCATGTATTGTAGGGGTTGAGGGTGAAAACAAATTATTTTCACCCCATACCTCTATTTATTCACTCCAAGCACTAATATTTTCCCCAATAATCAAATTTTTCATCTCATTTCAATCTTTTCATCCTATTTATGTGTTCTTTATCCCTTTTCTTCTATTTTTTCTATGTTTCTAATCATTTTTATTATCTATTATACCTTTCTCCTTGTTTCTCCTACCACAATCTCATCCACATAATTTTTTCTCAACTCACTTCTCAAGGGGACATCATCCCACTATTTCACTAACATCTTTTTTGGATCGATTGTGGCATATCACTCCATTTTCTTCTCCTAAAAAGTGTTGTACTTTATTTCTTCTTTGAAACAATATTACTTCTATAAATTCACAACATTGTCGTAAAGAGGGACAAAATGTGAACACCCAAAATTGTCTCTTGATAATTTAGCTTTCACCAATCCATTGCACATAATCACTCTTAAATTAACTAAATAAATTATATTCATTTAATTAATTGTCTCAAATTATCTTCAAATATTAATTAAATCATTTTGATTATTTAATTAATTCATCTAATCATTCTTCCATCATTAATTGATGAATAAATCAAGACACTTTATTTAATTAATTAATTCTATTTATGAAGTACATCCATAAATTAATCCCATCATGCACATTCCTAAAATGTAAATGAATGAATTCTATTTATTTAATTTCACATTTTCCTCTCATAGATCATTAGTACACTAAAATAATCATTTAATCTAGTTAATCATTTGCACAAGTCGAAGAATGATCTTGTTCATGATAAGTCTTGTCCAAATTCTTAGAATGCACATGTATCCTCAAAAGAAAATTGCATGTACATTTGTCTCATGCTTCCCACTTATCCAAAAATATTATCATTCAATCCTATCCATTCATTTCTCCAAGAAGATATTGACCTTTCACATTGTGTCCCCAAAAAATGTATAGTTGACATTTTTATGCTCACTTGAGTCTTTCTAATGGACTTTGGCTTGATTTTGCTTGAGTTTAATGTTGTAATGAGGTCAAAACATTCACATTAGATTCTAAACATTCAAATTATGATGTCTTGTGAAGGTGTTGTGAAGTGTTGTAAAACATTTCTACACTTTTCTAGACTCTATTCATCATAATTCACCTAAAAATCACCTTTTCATCACTTATTAAATCCTATTTTGAAGTGTTGTAAAGTCTTGTAACAATATTTCACACTTTTCTAGGCTTAATTTCACTATTTACACTTTTCTTATGCTTTATTTAACCCCTTGTAGACACATAAAACTTGCCTAGACCCGCAAACCACATTTTTCTATCTTATCATATTTCGTCTATTGTCCAAATTCAACTATTAATTAAATAATTCTTAATTATTTTATTAATTCACATCTTTTATTCTTCCATGATTACTTAAATAAATAGACCTTATTTATTTATTTAATGTCACTAATTTTTGAAAGTCTTCTCATAATTAAATAGATTCTTTAATTTATTTAATTATTGGTCACCTTCTCTAATTAAATAATTATTTTAATTATTTAATTGTCTCATTTGACATTTCCCTCTTTTAGTAAATAATTTGAATTAATTATTTACTGTCATGTGGTCCCCATCTTTTTGAATTAAATTTATTTTTAATTCAAAATAGTCTTTTTCCCCAAAAATCAAATTAATTGCTATTATTATTTGATTTTCTAGCCACCTCTTTTTCTGTGTTAGTCTTATCTCTTGTCACATGCATTTATCACCCTTGATTTGATTTTCCAAAAATCAATCTTGTCCAATCATTTTGAATTTTCCCTAATGTTTCCCTAACCCTAATTGTGGGTTGTCAAATTGAATCTTGTTCATTGATTGTAGGGCATTTGTCTTCAATCTTGGCCATTCACTCAAAATTGCATTTTCTATAAAATGGTGATTTTGGTCTCATTTTGTCATCTCATGTTACTTCATCTCATGCTAGTATAATCTCGTGCAATATTGTTCTAGGAAATCTTAGGCTATCTTGCACTCTTGTCATACTTTTTCCATATTGTCATTTTTTCATAGTCATATTAATATCTCATTTAACATGATTTAGACATAGTTTCATGCTCACTTGTTGCATATTAGCATAGTATTTGCATGTTGTTATCTCAAATCATTCAACATTTTCTCAGGTCTTGTCATTGTCATTAGTTTTCTCATCACAAATCTGAGGGCAACATCATATTTGCAGCAAATTGAGAAGGTGTAATGGAGGTCAACCATGGAGATTAAAGACACTTGGTGAGATCTTTCATTGTGCTTTCATGTTTTTCCTTTGCACTTCATTTCTACTTTGGGTTTTTATGTTTATGCATTTGATTTACTAACCCTAGGATAATTTCCCTTAGTTACATTGTGAACTCGACATGAAATTGCACATATTTTATTTTTTCCGTACGAATTTTTCTATTTTTGCAGCTACCACATTCACTTTGTCGTGATTCATACACTTTGCAGAGTGCCACATTTGTTTGTAGAGTACCACATTTTCCAGGATGTGACACATTTGTTTGTTGGTTTCTGCATTCATTTGTCAAATTCCAGATTTCAAAGCCGTGACGTATTTGTCACTCAGAACGATGCAATTGCTCTACTGTGACACATTTTCCTGGTGAAAGTTTGTTCTCATATTTTTCTAGATTTCACTTCATTTTTGTTTGGAATTCTATTTCTTCTTTTGCAATCTGTTGTCTAGGATATTTCTAGTTACTAATGACTTGCTTCAACATGTGGCTTTGAGTATTTTGTGGGTCCAAGACATATTCCTTTGCAAACTACTAACTTGTGGTTTTGTAGGTTCGATTGTCCAAGACTTTTATCTTGAAACATTGTGCTTGTTGATTTCTAGATTAGATAACACTTCAATTGGTGCACTAAAAAGAACATTGTTTATCCTTTGCTTGATTGTGTTTGGGGTGGTAGGTGATTATGCTCACCTTGTGCAAACTAGGTGATCAGAAAACTAGACCCATCCATTTTTGTGTTTACCTTGATTCAATAATCGAAGTATCATCTCCCCTTGCGCACTTGTGTAATCCTGGGTGTAAGAGAAAAAATTATTGACTCTAGAAATTGGGCCTTCCTTGGTGGGAAAAAGTACTCACCACAAGGCAACTCAAACCAACAACAAAGGTAAAGCCAAGCTACCACCAACCAATATATAAATGTGAATCCTAAGGGAAAGCCTAGGATTATGAGTGGGGATGTGTCATACGGACCAAGTAGCACTCCCCAAAACCCTATTGAGCATAACCTCTTCAGGATAGAGTGCCTCCTAAATGGAGATTAATCTTGTGCCCCAAGTATGGTCACTTGAATGGGGGTCCTGAACTAAACACCTTTGTGTAGTAGCCAAAATCCTTCTATTTTCTAGCACAACACTGGTCGGTATGAAGGCATCCACATCTTCATAGTTCTTAGTAGAGGTGATCAAACTTCCATGGGAGTTTTATGGGGGTTGGAAGTTTGGTTGGCCTGAGAAGTAGTGCACTGTAAGGGGGAGCCCATGCAACTAAGCTTCTGGATTCACACGCTAAGAATATTTGGTTCCATGGAATCTAGCGAAAACTATCATGGCCTAATCTAGGATTGTGCTTGTTTCAAAAAGAAAAAATATTGTGCTTTCCAAGTGTTTTTAGACATTCAAACAACATAAAAACATCACTTTCAGATCTATAAATAGACAATCAACATCAAACACTTCATATTTTGGACCAAATTGGCAAACAAATTAGACCTTTGCTTTCTGCACCGCATCTATTGCACCACATTTGCTTTATAGAACACTACATTCGCCTATGTCAAGCTGCATTTGCTTCCTAGAAAGACACATTCACATTATTGAGCCACATTTGCTTTTTGCAGAGCTATGTTTGCTAAATCTGAGTTGCAATCACCAAACTAAGACGCATGTTCGAGACCTGAAATGATACATTTTTTTGAAAAAACAAAAACTTGTCTCAGACTAGAAAATGAGTTCCAATTTGTCCAAATTTCCATCAAGACATCTTTTTCCAAAAAACTTATGTCAAAAACCAGATTAGGAATTGCTCAAAATTATTCATCATTTGCATTTTAGGTTGCATTATTACCCATAGCTTATCTTGGAAAAAATCTAGTGTCATCCTTAGAGCATCATTATCTTCATTTTCAATTCTTGCATCCCCACTTCATTTTCAGATTTTGGGACTAGGAAACCTTGCCTCACTTTACAAAATCTTTGTTGTCAAAACTAGGTTATCATTGGACTTAGTCATTATTATCCTCTTTAGTCATTTTCCTTTTGTGATACATTTCCAACTCAAAAGTCTAGTTAGGAAACCTCACTTGTCATTTTGTCCTTCAAACAAGTCCTTTGATGTTCCAAAATTGAGACATAGATCAAGTATAGGGTGGTTAGGAAACCTTCTTGTAAATCATTTAGACCTTTGCATTCATTCAAACCATCTTATTCATTACCTTGCATATCTTATCATAATCCTCACTTGGCATTTAGACCTGACATTAGTCATACTCGTTTAGTCAAAACATCCCCACATTTGTCCTCATTGTCACCCTGGCATTGACATCCCTTTTAGACAACCTTGTCACCTTGCATTAGTCATTTCTTTTAGGCAACATTATTATCTTTTCATCATCATCCTTTTTTCCAAAAATCCAAAAACATAGTCATAATAGTCTCATGGAATCCACCATCATGTCTTCAAGTCACCTTGACATGCTTGCTAGTCAAATTGAATACCGATTTCTCCATAATGGTCACACTCAACTGGCCATAGACTTCAAAAGAGATTATCTCCAATCCAAATCCAAATACCCATGCCTTTCCTACCAACAATCCATAAGTCCTATTCATTCAAATGTCTACCCTCACTACCAAAATTCACTTAATACCATCCATGGCAGTAGTTCGCAAAAAATGTCCACTTATCACCCTTATCCTAATCATGACAAGGGAAGCCAACTTTCCACTAGTCCATTCCAAGCTTCCATGTCTTATCCTAGCCATTCACCTATTAATCCTATCCAACTTTCCATGTCCTATCCTAGTCCTTTGTCCACCAATCCCCTCCAAGTCCCCATGTCCTCTCCTAGTTCTTCATACATTAATCCTTTTCAAGTCACTCACTCACAAGCCACATTTAGTCATGAAAATTATATCATTATCCAAAGTCAAATCCCATTTGATAAACTTGAGGATACATGTCAAAATGACAGTACAAATCATGAACATCACCCTCATGTTAGGAACAAGGTAGTCCAACCCATGACCCTATCTTCCAGTCCATTCAAGAAGTTCTCCTAGACAATCATCATAGCATCCAAAATACACCTATTCTTGAAAAAGATTCCAATCATATCATCCAAGACACTACCATTTTTTACCAAGACAATCCTATCTTTGATCAAGGCACTACCATTGACCAAGAATTCTGAAATGATCCACTTCTTGACCTTTACGCCATTCATGACCAAACACTTGACGATGACCCTATTCAAGCCTCGACTAGCAACACTTTTCAAAATGAGACACTTGCCTCCATGGGACACATAGACGATATTCCTCTAGAACAATAGTCTCCCACTATGGAAATATTTGCAAATGATTGAGCTATAGCCGAATTCACTGGACTCTATGAAACTAACCATAATGATGGCTTTGACATCGACTAGGAAGCACCAATAGAATCGTCTGAACCTGACATGTCACAAGATCAGTCCAGGGAAATTAATCAAAAAGATGTCCAACATGAAAAAGCTAAGACATCTTATCAGCCAGGATCATCCATCTTTATCAGAGCAGGCTTTCTTGCATATGAGAATATTCCAGCTAACAGTATCCACATATATCATCATGGGTTAGCATCTTGCTTTCAAAACAATAAATACCCCATCACAAGTAGAATCTATCAAAGCATGCATTATCAAGGCAAAAGACTAGGCATACATGACAAGGTATTCAAGAAGCTATACAATTTCAAACAATTTACAAACATCAAGGTCTTGGCTATTCTTTAGTCAACAAATCAAACGATGTCAGTGGAACCTCCTCAATACTGGGGGCAACCTTGTCAGATACAAACATCAAAATGGAGTCCATGAGTACTCCTTGTCCTAAGGTGGTTGCCAACACCTCGTCCACCCACACCATAAATTGTCATTCTCAACATCTTAAACCTTCCCTTTGGAACCAACAAAAACAAAAGTCTTACAAAGTCAAAGGCCATCAAATCAAACAAAAAGATAAGTGGAAAAATGAAATTAAAATTGATCCCAAAGAAAAGTGGATCAAGCAAAGAAAATATGTTAAAAGAAAAATTTAATCAAAATGTGGAGCCACAAGACAAGAGGACTCCCACATACAACAAATGTACACCTCTTTCAAAATGGTCATCAAATAAGGCATCTAAAGGTGTTGGTTTCAAATTCCATCCCTCCAAAAAATTTCATCCACCATACCAAGTGTGGAAAATAAAAGGTGATTCATCCAAATGGCCAAACAACCTTTCCATGTCTACCATCATCCGTCATAATCCTACATCTTGTCTAAAGTCCAAAGATCCCATGTCACAAATCCATCACCTCATGGAACAACCCTTTATCATAAGGACTCTCATGGCACTCTATCGCAATGTGCATATTCTAATAAGGCCAACTCTAGTATCAAGAAAGACCACCATGACATCAAACAGTTATATACAAGCACCATCATCTTGACAAGGCAACTACTTTAGAAAGGTCATTATTGGCATATCATGGCACCAGTCTCTACATCGACACCGTTAGTGGATTTAGAACATTCAGTGGTCATCTGAGGCATCAAGTCTATCCAAAAATATCAATTTTTTTTTTTTTTAAATAAAAAATAAAAAATTGTCACCCTGATGAAAACCTAGCAAACAGGCATCTTGGTGACATGAAAAAAATAAAAAAATGACAAAAATATTAAAGATAAATTTTGTCCAATGGTGAAAACTTGGTAAATAGGCTTTTTGGGTAAGTACCATGATGAAAACCTGGCAAACAGGCGTCATGTGTAGAATAAGTCATCTATCATACTATTCCCATGACATTTTCTTATAACATTTCCATTTATCCATCTAAGCATTGGCCTTTCCATCCTTTGATCTTGATAATGACTGGTGTACAAACATAAATTATGCTTTGGGAAAACTCTTGACATGTCTATCCTTTTGTCATATACTCATCATGAAACATCATGTCATTGCCTTTATAGCATTATCTAGACCTATATTATTTGTGTGCAACATAGTCCTTGAAAGATCACATGAAAAATCCTCTAGTTTCATGTCTCCCATCACCACCTATCATCCTTTCATGTCTGTCACATATCTTGGCTTTCCCTTGTCAAACAGTCTAAGGATACTCCACCATCCTATTCATTCCTAACCAAATCATTCCAAATGCAACAAGGCTAATGCATACAAGCACATTATCCAAAGAATTCCTTGGCTTTGTTCCTGGCCTAGCTGTAGACCTTGATACTTTCATCACATTATCGTCATCCTCATGTTGTTTCAGAATGTGTCCTTCCCACGTCAAACAATGTTGTCATCACTTGTCAATTGGTATTCAGCTTTACTTGGAGCACAATCACCTTCAACCTTAGATTATCATGCATAGGCATCATTCACATGCATTTGTCACAATCCTCATAATTTGTCAAAAATCCTAAAAATCCTAAAATGTCTTAAAAAGACTTAAAAATTAAAAAACGTCTTGAGGAAAGCACCCAAAAAATTGAAATATCTCAGAAACACAAAAACAGTGTCATTTCTTGTCAAGTTCCGTCAAATTAGTCAGTCTTAGGTCATTTGTTAGAACTACATTGTCTTTGCGCATTTTCTACATATGCAAGGCTCACCTTTGAGCCCTCGAGACATTAGGTCAGTCCTTTTGGGTTTGTCAAAATAAAATCATGGCTCAATCTTTCATCATCAAGACAAAGTCATTGGTCGTGTCGAACTACAAGGTCTCTGAGTGTATGATGTAGGCAAGGCCATCTATCGATGAGCCCCTTAAGGCCACACTAGGTTAGTCCATTAGGGTTCATGTCACTACACAAGCACACACATCAAAAGGTCTTCAAGTCAAATAGATCATTTCAAAAGAAGTGCAACAAAATATTGCAATCCTTTAATAAACTTGTGATGCAAATCAACATGCAGTCAAAACTCGATCAAACTTCAGTCAACTTTTTTCAAAATAAGTCAAACTCAGTCAAAACCAGTCAAACAATCAACTCTTGGTTGTTCTTCAGATGTGTCTTTTTGAAGGATTACCTTCATCACTTATTTATACCTTAGGATGCATCCTTCCTAGGTACCAACATTGTCATCTGGCATTTTGAGCGATCCACTTGACACTTAAGGATCGATCCTCTTAACATCAACATCATTTAGGATGTGTCCTTCCTGAATTTGGAAACCTTTGACATCGTCAAACAAAACACCATTGACATTCAAAAAATTTGGCATCTTTCGACACTTCGACATCATCAAACCTGACATCTTGACATCAAAACACTTGGCATTCAAACACACTTGGACAACACTTGGCACTTGTCTTTGGCTTCTTCATTATCTTACTAGTTTTTCAGCGATGTCCTAACAATAGGATTTAGAAAAGCAGTGATGTATCATGATGATTGTCTTGTCTTGTCTTTTTGGCTGTCATGTTACTATTTTCTCAGTGATGTCCCGACAATAGGATTTAGAAAAATAGTGACGTATCATGACGATTGTCTTGTCTTTTTGGTTGTCATGTTACTAGTTTTTTAGCAATGTCCTGACAACATGATTTAGAAAAGCAATGATGTATCATGCCGATTGTCTTGTCCTTTTGGCTATCATGTTACTAGTTTCTCGATGATGTCTTGACAATAGGATTTAGAGAAGCAATGATGTATCATGATGGTTGGCTTGTCTTGTCTTTTTTAGTCATGTTGCTAGTTCCTCGAGGATGTCCTGGCAACTGGATTTAGAGGAGCAACAATGTTTCATGACTTGTCTTTATCGTCTTTATCGTCTTTTCATGCTTGTGGTTGGTTATGACAAAAAGACTAGGGAAATTGTGCTCTTAGTATGAGTCATGATCATCCTTTTCTGTGACTATTTGTCTCATGTGATGGTATGCCCTTACACACCTTGATCTATGTCATGTCATGGTGTTTGTTGGCCATTACAATAATACACCCAATGATGATTCGAGCAACGACTATTAGTTCTTTGGAAAATGTTGAAGGTTTCTTTCCCATCCCACTCTTCTTCATTTCCCCTCTAACATTTCGTCTAGTCTCTTCTCGTACATTTCATCTAGTTTGCATTTTCCTCATCAATATCTTCATACTAACATTTCTTTTTCCCTTTGTCTCCTAGTCTTCTCATTTATTTCAAGAGAAAACTCATGTTCTTGGAACCCATCTGTCCTCTCGAGGGGGCATACCGCTACCTCCTTGTCATTCTTCCTCATCCTTTTCTTCACTGGGGCATATTTTTTACTTATTTTCTTTGTCACAATGCGATAGGCTGCATTATGACAAAGAGGGGCAAAATGTAGACACATAAAAATGGCCTAGACCTGCAAACCACATTTTTCTATGTCTTATCCTATTTCATCTATTGTCCAAATTCAACTATTAATTAAATAATTCTTAATTATTTTATTAATTCACATCTTTTATTCTTCCATGATAATTTAAATAAATAGACCTTATTTATTTATTTAATACGTCACTAATTTTTGAAAGTATTCTCATAATTAAATAGATTCTTTAATTTATTTAATTATTGGTCACCTTCTCTAATTAAATAATTATTTTAATTATTTAATTGTCTCATTTGACATTTCCCTCTTTTAGTAAATAATTTGAATTAGTTATTTACTATCATGTAGTCCCCACCTTTTTGAATTAAATTTATTTTTAATTCAAAATAGTCTTTTTCCCCAAAAATCAAATTAATTGCTATTATTATTTGATTTTCTAGCCACCTCTTTTTCTGTGTCAGCCTTATCTCTTGTCACATGCATTTATCACCCTTGATTTGATTTTCCAAAAATTAATCTTGTTCACTCATTTTGAATTTTCCCTAATGTTTCCCTAGCCCTAATTGTGGGTTGTGAAATTGAATCTTGTCCATTGATTCTAGGGAATTTGTCAATCTTCAATCTTGGCCATTCATTCAAAATTGCATTTTCTATAAAATGGCGATTTTGGTCTCATTTTGTCATCTCATGTTACTTCATCTCATGCTAGTATAATCTCATGCAATCTTGTTCTAGGAAATCTTAGGCTATCTTGCACTCTTGTCATACTTTTTCCATATTTTCATTTTTTCATAGTCAGATTAGTATCTCATTTAACATGATTTATACATATTTTCATGCTCACTTGTTGCATATTAGCATAGTATTTGCATGTTGTTATCTCAAATCCTTCAACATTTGCTTAGGTCTTGTCATTGTCATTAGTTTTCTCATCACAATTTTGAGGGAAACATCATATTTGCAGCAAATTGAGAAGGTGTAATGGAGGTCAACCATGGAGATTAAAGACATTTGGTGAGATCTTTCATTGTGCTTTCATGTTTTTCCTTTGCACTTCATTACTACTTTGGATTTTTATGTTTATGCATTTGATTTTCTAACCCTAGGATAATTTCCCTTAGTTACACCCCTTAATACACTTTCTAACCATTTTCAAGTGTGTTTTTGAGGATATTTCCGTTGGAAAAATTTTATTGCCCCAAAATTCCTGACACCCACTTAATTTTCTTAAGTGGGACTAAGTCACCAGTAGGGGTGACTTATTCCTTTTTGGCACAAAACTCAAAATAATTTTATATTTCTAGTGGGAATTTGTCCTCTAACCCTTGAGGTTAGCCTATGATGTGTTAATTTTAGGAAATTTTAATAAAATTAAGTGGGTAAGTGCACCGAGATGGTTCCCAAAAAGGGGGCTGAAGTGGCCACTTTTTTTCTGAAATTAGGAAATGTTGACCTTGGACATGAAATTGAGGATAGTTACACTCAAAATTTTGAGATGGAACAAAAACAAGGATCAAAATGCTATGAGTCTACTTTCTAAAATACTAATTTATTTTTAAAATGGTTGAGATTAAGGGGTTCAATAGAGGGATGTACACAAATTGGTGTTGTTTTTGTCAGAAAAACATAACATAGCAACTCTTGTATGACTTGAGCACGGTGAACTTTTTTTTAGTATTTTTAAAATCACTACAGTCAGAAGTTAGCTAACAACATCTAGTTGATGCACAAATTTTTTGATAATTTTTTAATGAATATTTTATTTTTTACTAATTTTCTAAGTGGGCACTTTGTAAAAAGCATAATTTTGGCTATGCCCCCCCTACAAATTTTGGAAAGTAATAGATTTTTTAAAATTTTTAGAATGGAGTCTAGTTTATAAAATATAATTTATTTGAAATTTCGATGAACGCTTAATTTATAACAAAATAAAAAACCAAACATTGCTTTTTGATTAAAAAACAGACATACAAACAAAAGAAATTATGGATGAAAGGCCTAACATTGTCAGAAAGTAAAAAAAAATTATATCATTGGAAAGCTAAGAGAGAATTTAACATTACCCATGTGCTCGATTTTGTCAATATTGAACCAAATGCAATCCTAACGGTGAGCACGAACCCGATTATGTGAAAAATTGTAGAATTTGCAAAAAACACGTCTCTAGTTGTTGGGAATGCCCTCCAAACCTTTGGGTTGGTATTCCAAGGAAAATACCAAAGCTAAGGCTTGAGGATTCCCAAAGAAAAATATAACGTGAGCATGCTATAATGCGAGTGCGTTATAATGCGCTCACATTATTTATTATTTTTCACTTTTTCCTTCTCCATGGAACATTTCTAGCAACAAATAATATGCTTACGTTATTTATTCCTTTAGTTAAATGCTAGTTTTTTGAATGTTTGTTCATATGTTTGTATGTATATGTATGATGGTGTGTCATGTATGTATGTATGTATGCATGTATGTATGCCTATATGTATGTATTTATGCTTATGGGTCAGAGTGGGAGAGAGAGTGGAAGTGGGAGAGAGTGTGGAAGGGTGGGAGATAGGGTGGAAGGGAGGGAGGAGAGAGTGGAAAAGAGTGGGAGAGAGTTGGAGAGTGTGGGAGAGGGTTTAGGGTGTGATGGAATGGGAGAGAGTGGGAGAAAGAGGGAGGAAGAGAATGGGAGAGAGTGTGGCGGGGATGAGGCAGAGAGTGGGAGAGGGTCAAAGAGAGTGGGGGAGAGGAGGTGGGAGGGGTTGGAGAGAGTTGGAGAGTGGGAGAGTGCAGGAGAGAGGGTGGGAGGTGGTGAGAGGGTGGAAGAGTGTGGGATGGGAGTGGGAGGAGAGTGGGAGGTGGGAGAGAGTGGCGGAGGGTGGGCGGGGTGGGAGGAGTAGGAGAGAGTAGGAGAGGTGGGAGTGGGTGGGAGAGAGTGGGAGAGGGTGGGAGGGTTGGAGAGGTGGGAGAGAGGGTGGGAAAGGGTGAGAGGGTGGGAGAGGGTAGAAGAGTTGGAGAGAGTAGAAGGGTGGAAGAGGGTGGAAGAGAGTTATTTCGGTGGGGAGACGGTGGGAGGGTGGGGAGATAGTGGGGAGGCTGGTGGAGAGAGGGTGGTGGAGAGTGGGAGAGGTGGAAGAGGTCAAAGAGCATGGGAGGGTGGAGAGAGTTGGAGGGTGAGAGGGTGGGAGGTGGAGGGTGGAAGAGGTTGGAGAGAGTGGAAGAGATTGGAAGAGTTGTTTGAGAATGGGAGAATGTGGGAGGTTAGAGAGCGTCAGATAGGATGTGAGAGGGTGGGAGAGAGTGGGAGAGTGGGAGAGAGGGTGGGAGAGGGTAGGAGAGAGTGGAGAGGGTGGGAGAGGGTGGGAGTGGGTTGGAGCGGGTGTACACTATAAATGTTAAAAAAAACTAACTTTATTATAATGCGAGTGTGTTATGAATAAATAGAGAGATGGACATGGGAGAGAGGGTGGGAGAGTCATAGAGCCCGGGAGATGGTGGGAGAGGGTGGGGGTGGGTGGAAGAGGGTGGGAGAGGGTGGTAGAGAGGGTGGGAGAGAGTGGGAGAGGGTGGGAGAGAGGGTTGGAGAGTGTGGGATAGTTGGAGAGAGTCAAAGAGCATGGGAGAGGGTGAGCGAGAGAGGGAGAGAAGGTGGAGAGGGTGGAAGAGGGTGGGAGAGAGGGTGGGAGAGTCAGAGAGAGTCATAGAGCATGGGAGAGGCGGAGAGGAGTTGGAGATTGGGAGAGAGTGGAGAGAGGGTGGGAGAGGTGTGAGAGAGAGGGTGGGAGAGAGAAGATGGGAGGAGTGTGGGAGAGTTGGAGAGAGTTAGAGAGCATGGGAGAGGGTGGGAGAGAGAGGAAGGTGGGAGGTTAGAGAGAGGTCAAGAGCATGGGAGGGTGGGAAGAGTTGGAGAGATTGGGAGAGGGTGTGAGAGAGGGTAGGAGAGGGTGTGAGAGAGTGGGAGAAGGCGGTAGAGAGGGTGGGAGAGAGGGTGGGAGAGTGTGGAAGAGGTGGGAGAAAGGGTGCGAGAGTCAGAGAGAGTCAGAGAGCATGGGAGAGGGCAGGAGAAGTTGGAGAGACTAGGAGAGTGGGTGGGAGAGGGTGTGAGAGAGGGTGGGAGAGGGTGGGTGAGTGTGGGAGAGTGTCAGAGAGCATCAAGGAGGGTGGGAGAGGGTTGGAGAGAGTGGGAGAGGGTGGGAGAGGGTTGGACAGAGTTGGAGAGGGTGGGAGAGGGTGGGAGGCATGGGAGAGGGTGGGAGGGTGCTGAGAGAGTGGGAGAGGGGTGGGAGGGAGGTGAGAGGTGGGAGAGAGGGTGAGAGGAGAGGTGGGAGAGTGGAGAGAGGGCAGGAGATGGTGGGAGAGGGGTGGGAGAGAGTGGGAGGGTGAAGAGTGAGGAGATAGGGGTGGGGTGGGAGAGGTGTGGGAGGTGGGTGGTGGGAGATGGGATGGTGGAGGGTGGGAGGGAGGGAGAGGTGGGAGAGTGGAGAGGTGGGAGAGGTGTGAGAGAGGGTGGGAGAGGGTGAGAGAGGGTGGGAGTGGGTGGAAGAGGGTGGGAGAGAGTGGGAGAGGGTGGGAGAGAGGGTGGGAGAGGGTGGGAGAGAGGGTGGGAGTGGGTAGGAGTGGGTTGGAGTGGGTGTATACTATAAATATTTTAGAAAAACTAACTTTATTAGAATGCGAGAGCATTATTAATAAATAGATAGATGGCCATGGGAGAGAGGGTGGGAGAGTCATAGTGTCCGGGAGAGGCTGGGAGAGGGTGGGAGTGGGGGGTAGAGGGTGGGAGAGGGTGGTAGAGAGGGTGGGAGAGGGTGGGAGAGAGTGGGAGAGTGTGGGAGAGAGTGGAAGAGAGTTAGAGAGTGTGGGAGAGGGTGGGAGAGAGTTGGAGAGAGTTGGAGAGTGAGAGGGTGGAGATGGTGGGAGAGGTTGAATAGAGTTGGAGAGTGGGAGAGGGTGGGATAGAGGTGGGAGAGAGTGGAAGAGGGTGGAAGAGTTGGAAGTGCGAGAAATTTAGGAGAATGCGAGAGAGTGGGAGAGGGTGTGAGAGAGGGTGGGAGAGAGTGGGAGAAGGTGGGAGAAGATGGGAGAGGGTGGGAGAGGGTGGGAGAGAGTGGGAGAATGTCAAAGAGAGTGAGAGAGTGTGGGAGAGAGTGGGAGAGGGTGGGAGAGAGGGTACGAGAGGGTGGGAGAGAGGGTACGAGAGGGTGGGAGAACCTTGGAGAGGGTGGGAGAAGGTGGGATAGAGTGGGAGATGGTAGGAGGTGGGAGAGAGGGTGGGAGAATGTGGGAGAGGGTTGGAGAGGGTGGGAGAAGGTGGAGAGATTGGCAGAGAGGGTGGCAGAGAGGGTGAGAGAGGGTGGGAGGGGTGGGAGAGATTAGGGAGTGGGGTGGGAGAGGTGGGAGAAGGTGGAGGGGAAGAGGTGGGAAAGGTGGTCGAAAAGAGTGGGAGAAGGTGGGAGAGAGTGGGAAGGTGGGAGTGGGAGAGACTAGAGAGGGTGAGAGGTGGGAGAAGTGAGAGTGGGAGAGGGTGGGAAGAGTGGGAGAAAGTGGGAGAGGGTGGGAAAGGGTGCGAGAGGTGGGAGAGGGTGGGAGAGAGGGTGGGAGAGAGGGTGAGAGAGAGGTGGGAGAGAGTGGGAGAAGGTAGGAGAGAGGGTGGGAGAGAGAGTGGGAGAAGGTGGGAGGAAGGTGGGAGAGGGTGAGAGAGAATTGGGAGGGTGGGAGAAAGGTTGGAGAGAGTGGGAGGAAGCGTGGGAGAGAGGGTGAAAAGAGGGTGAGAGAGGGTGAGGGAGGTGGGAGAAGAGAGTGAGAGAGAGAGTTGGGGGCGTTGGATGGGATGGGAGAGGGTGAGAGGGTGGAAGAGGTGGGAGAGCATTGGGAGAGAGGGTGCGAGGGTGAGGAGTGTGGGAGGAACATTGGAGGTGGGAGAAGGTGGAAGAGGGTGAGAGAGAGTGGGATAGGGTTAGAGAGTGTGAGAGAGGGTGGGAGAGGGTAGGAGAGGGTGGTAGAGAGGGTTGGAGAGAGTGGGAGAGAGAGAGGGGGTGGTAGAGAGGGTGGGAGAGAGGGTGGGAGAGTGTGGAGGTGGGAGAGAGAGAGTGGAAGATGGTGTGAGAGGGGAGGGTGGAGGGTGGGAGGGTGGGAGAGAGTTGGAGGCGGTCAAGAGGCATCGGATAGGATGGGAGGGTGGGAGGTGTGGTAGAGAGGGTTGGAGGTGAGAGGCGTGGATAGGATGGGAGAGTGTGAGAGGGGTGGGAGAGGGTGAGAAAGGGTGGGAGTGGGTGCGAGAGAGTGGGAGAGGGTGGGAGAGGGTGAGTGGGTTGGAGTGGGTGTACATGTAATGTCCCCTTCTCAAATGTGATCATTTCAGTTGACCGTTGGCCTATTCCGGAGACCCGTAGGCTACTCGGATGGTGAAATTAGGGTTTCCTATTTTTGAGGAGGTTGTTGCTTGAAGTTTGGAAATTCGATGGTAGATTCTTTCTAGGTTTTTAGAGAGCTTCGCAGTGGTATAGTTGGTTTGGTGTTTCAAGCAACTTCATGAATTTACTATTTTTAGTAAATTCTATTTATGGCAGTGGTCCTGTTGGCGGCAGTGCGATTGGTTCTCTTCTTCAGCCTGTACAGTTGGTATTGGGATTTTTGACCTCTTGGTGCAATTTTTATGGAGAGATAAGTATTTTTCACATTATAATGTTTTATTTTAATATTATAACCCCCCTTGGCCTAGCATGATAACTTTATGTTGTTTTAAAAAGGGGGACATTATGGGTCAAAGCTTCATTAAGACATATTTCATATTTTAAGGCCAAATTATGGGTTATGAAAGTGGACGCCTTCTTGAGGAAATATTGATTTTTTTATAAAAGGTGAAATATCATATTAAGAGGAAAAGGATGCCACCTTTTGGAGGGAAAAGTGTTGAATTCAAATTTGATTTTGGGTGCCCTTCTTGAAGTTTCTAGAAGACTCCTCATGTCTATATATTTAGGCCTCAGCTCTTCATTTGGCATCTCTTGTCTACCATATTGTTATGCTGCTAGATTGAATTCAGGTACTTGCTTCGAGGAAAGCATACCTCCTAGCAATGGCTCATCTTCCTGCTTGAAAGATAACAACTAGTTGAGAGTTAGTTTGTAAGAGGTTTGTTTTGCATTTTCAGTTGAGTACTTGCATTTTGGAGTTCTAGTTTGCATTTCTATCTTATTTCTGAAGTTGTTGAATATCACATAAGAATGTATGATTTGCTCATAGCTCTTGAAATAAAAATGCTATTGTTCTGGGTATTGCATCTATCAATTTGTCTATGAGGGGCAACCATTCTAGCTAATTTGCAGATTTTATTAAAGTGTCTTTGATTTTATAGAGCAAAATCGCCCTTACAGCTGGGCCGTGCCATTCTGGGGTTGCTTTGGATTTTGTGCAAAATAAATAATGGTTATTTGGGGTGGTTTTAGGAATGCATCTTGGGCGCCATCATCATTAGAGTAATCTGCACTTGATTTCATGTCATTTGAGTGAGAATTGAGTAAGATATGAGCATTTGAGTGAGTTGTTAGGTTGCTGGTCTGTCATATCAGTCCTATAGAAAAGCCATTTTGTGAGGAGTCTGAGTCTAGAGGGGTTTACTTAATGTTGAGGAAGTCTTATTTAACATTACAACATTGAAGAACTTGAATCTCTGGGTTTTAGCTAACATTCTGACTTATTGTAAGCTGATTAGTAGTACTATCAGCCATTCTCCTCTTTATCTCTCATTTACTTTATTGTACTTCCCACTGAATAAGTGGAAGAGGATGGCTTGCCACCTATTTACTTTTAGTATGTAGTTGTAGGGATCCTCTGACCACATGCTCGCCATCACTCGGCGCCATTCTTTGTTAGAGTTATTTCAGTTCATCTTGCATTAGATCCTCTGACCATATGCTCGTCTATCCTAGATGCATTCTTGGTTAGAGTTACCTTTCTAGCTAGCATCTGCATTAGATAATCTAACCAATTCTCACACCTTTCCTACATCGGAGATCCTGGTGTACAGTCTGGTTAGAGTTACTTTCCGCAATGTTTTGGCATTGAGCTAACCTTAACGGGTGCGTGTTGATTGTAATTGCATTGAAAAAACAAAAAAAAATTGGTCTAGTTCTTTACAATGGTATTAGAGCCATGATTCTGCCAACCTATGCCCTACAGTGATTCAGTTGTTAGATGAGTGACAGTGTTTGCAGATACTTCACCAGAAGTCAAGCCAGAAGACAACAGACACAGTTTTCGCTAGTGCCAGAAGTAGATACTTTTTCAGAGGCTTTGAGAGAAACAGGAAGAGTAGTAGATACTGGTAAAACAGTTGAGAACATGTCAGACAATCTTAAGCAGGCCATGGATGAAAGAGATGAAAGGACGGAAAAGAAGTTTGATGGGATGATTGATATGATGTCCTGGTTACTTGCACGAATGGACCAACAAACTCCTCAGAATCATACTCCTAACCAAAACCATGCTATAGGTGAAAACAGTGGAGTCAATGGGAACAATGGTAATGGAGGGAGTAGAACTATTGGTCAGCATGAGGCCACTTCTAGAGGATCAACCTCTAGGCCACTCTTTCCTACATTCACTCAGAGGGAGGAACCGCAAGTTGAAGCTGCCATTCCTTTTGCAAATGATGCCAGACAAGCCTACTTGGAGTATGCCACCTTACCTCCTGATCTTAGAGACCAATGGTCCTTTGATCAATTCTTGAACCAAAGAAACAAAAGAAACGAAGGAAGAGTTGATAACCGTGCTCATATGACTCCTAGAACCAATTATCAACAAGCCCTTGGGAAGGTGTCATTGGCTCACTTCAATGGAAGTGATATGTGTTCAGTAAGGTCATGGGTTTAGAAGCTTGACAACTACCTTTCACTTCATCCCATGCTAGAAGAAGATGCCATTAAGTTTGTAACACTACATTTGGAGGGAGCTTCCCATGAATGGTGGTACCATGGTTTGGTCATCCTTGGCCACAACGTCATTCGAACCTCCAATGAATTCACCAATAAGCTGATTGATAGGTTCGACACTAAGGATCATAAAGTGAGATTTCTCGAGCTTGCACAATTGAAGCAGCATGGCTCCTTGGATTCTTACATAGCTGATTTCCAAAGACTTTCCGTGATGGTGCCCAACATCACTGGAAGAAGATTGGTTGTATTGTTTTCTAAAGGATTGGTTGAACCCTTGAAAGGGTGTGTTAAAGCTTTTGATCCACCAAGTCTCGAAGAAGCAATCAAGAAGTCTCATAGTATGGAGTTATCAGCCCCTAGGCCTAAATTTCCACCCAAGCCCTTTGGCCACAAAAAGGATAAGAAGCACTTTTCAAATCAGCACAAGAAGTTTCCACTAAGGTTGACTGAAAAGCAACATGAACAACTTAGAAAAGAGGGAAAGTGTTATACATGTTTGGAGCCTTGGATCAAGGGTCACAAATTTCCTAGAAGGGGACATTCTAATCAAATGGGGGCCTATTCTGATTATGGATCAAAATCCGATATGTCTGATCAACAATATTATTTTGGGGACAGCGAGGAAGAGAGAACTCTAGAAGAGTCTGATCATGAGCAAGAAGTTGGGGCCCATATTGCCCAACTCTCTAGTTTCCAAAAGAATGAATCTTTCAAGGTTCATGGTGGAGTTGGAGGTCACCGAATTATTGCCTTGATTGACACTGGGGCCACACATAATTTCATTGACGAAGGAGTGGTTGCAAAGAGAGGTCTCAAAACTAAAGAATTTGAAGGCTTCAAGGTCATGGTGGCTGATGGGTTCCATATTTCCTGCAACCAAAGAGTTCCTAACATGTCTATATAGTTAGGCAACTATGAAGTCAAAGATGACTTCTATGTAGTTACTATTGGTGACACAAATGCAGTACTTGGTATACAATGGTTATGCTCACTTGGTGAAATCGCTCTTAATTTAAAAACAATGGAGCTCAAGTTCCAGTTTGATGGAAAGAAGGTGGTGTTAAGAGGAATGTCCAATGGTGGTCCTTAGATTGTGTCATTCAAAAGAATGGAGAGGCTGATTCGGCACGATCAAGTTGAGTGGGCTGTGGAATGCATGGTTCTTCCAGCTAGTCCAGTTGAGACAAAGAGGGACTATCCTCCAGATATTCAGTCTATACTCACCAAGAAGAGTAAGGTGTTTGCTGATTTACCTCTTGGGCCACCTCCTGAAAGAGGAGCTGAGCATGTCATTGAACTCAAAGAAGGGGCTAAGCCAGTCATCACAACACCATATCGGTATCCTAAGAAGCAGAAGGATGAGATCGAGAAAAACATAAAAGAACTCTTGGATATGGGTTTCATTTGCCCAAGCAAGAGTCCCTTTGCTTCAACAGTAGTTCTTTTGAAGAAGAAGGATGGGACCATCTACATGGGTGTGGATTATCGTGCCTTGAATCAAAGCACAATAAAGAATCGATACCCTATTCCTTGGATTGATGAGCTCATTGATGAGCTACATGGTGCCAAGTTCTTTTCAAAAATTGATTTGAGGTCGGGTTACTATCAAATTCGGATGAGAGGTTCAGATGTTGAGAAGATGGCATTCAGATGCCACTATGGTCATTTCGAGTTTTTATTCATGCCTTTTGGGTTGACTAATGCTCCAGCAACTTTCCTATCTGGTATGAACATAGTTTTTCATAAACAATTGAGGAATTTTGTGTTGATCTTCTTTGATGATATTCTTATCTTCAGCAAGACGTGGGAAGAATATCTCAAGCACTTGGAGGAAGTGCTTAGCATTCTTGAATCAAAAAGTTTGTTTGCCAAAGAGTCCAAATGTGAATTTGGAATGAAGGAGCTGCTCTACCTTGGTCATATAATCAGTGCTGATGGAGTGAAGGTTGATCCTGAAAAGATCAAGGAAATAGTTGATTGGCCACCTCCAAAGAACTTGACTCATTTGAAGGGGTTCTTGGGTCTTTGTGGCTTTTACAGAAGATTCATGAAGGGCTACTCTCAAAATGTTGCTCCTCTTACTGACCTCACTAAAAAGGGGGCTTTCTTTTGGTTGAAAAAGGCTCAAAGTGTGTTTGATAAGTTCAAGAAAATCATGAGCTCTTGTCTAGTGTTGGCCATACTAGACTTCTCCAAACCTTTCGAGTTACAGTGTGATGCATCAAGAGAAGGTGTTGGGGTTGTTTTGATGCAAGATACACATCCCATTGTGTTTGAAAGTAGGAAACTAAGGGGTGTTGAAAGGACCTACTCTATCTATGACAAGGAAATGCTTGCAATCATGCATGCATTAGCTAAGTTCAGACAATATCTGGTGGGGAGCAAATTCATGGTCAAGACTAATCACAATAGTCTTAAGCACTTCATGCATCAGAAGGATTTGAATGAAAGACAACAAAAGTGGGTGAGTAAGCTTCAAGATTACGATTTTGACATTGAGTATGTCAAAGGGAAAAACAACATTGTGGCGGATGCTGTATCTAGGAGACCCCATTTGAGCTCATTGTGTGAGCTTACTGCTGATTGGAAGGAGATGCTGCTTGCTGATTATGCCAAAAATCAGTTTGCAACCAGCATCATTGAAGGTACTTTTCATGATGAAAGGTACAAGGTAATTGATGGTTTGATACATTACAAGGGAAGAATCTTTTTGGTTGCTGATTCCAAACTCAAGAAGAATATTTTGATGACCTTCCATGACATTCCACTTGCTGGTCATCAAGGATATTTCAAGATATATAGGCAAATTCGAGAGAGGTTTTCTTGGAAGGGGTTGAAAGAGGAAGTTCAACGTTACATCAAGGAGTGTAACACTTGTCAAATGAATAAGAATGAGCACTCTCTTCCATCTGGTCTACTGCAACCACTTCCCATTCCAAATAAAAAATGGGAAAGCATTTTGATGGATTTCATCACGGGATTGCCTAGGGCTCAAGGCAAAGATTGTATCTATGTTGTGGTGGATAGATTAACAAAATTTTCTCATTTCTTTGCCATTACCAGTTCGTTTTCAGCAGCTCAAGTTGCAGATCTATTTTTCCATGAAGTGTTTAGATTGCATGGGTTGCTGAAAAACATTGTGAGTGATAGGGACAACAAGTTCCTAAGCACCTTTTGGCAAGAAGTTTTCAGGATGAGTGGTACAGTGCTTACTCCGAACACTAGCTATCACCCTCAAACAGATGGTCAAACTAAGATAGTGAACAAGTGGTTGGAGGGCTATCTTAGAAATGATGTCTCAGAGCAGCAAAGAGCATGGGTGAAATGGCTCCACATTGGAGAGTATTGCTACAATTCATCCTTCCACATGTCAATAAGGATGTCTCCATTCATGGCTCTCTATGGTTATGAGGCCCCTAGCTTTGCTGATTTGGTGTTTGGTGATAGCAAAGCCCCTCAAGCCAAGGATTGGTTGTAGCAAAGTCAAGATATTTTGAAGTCCTTGAAGAACAACCTTCAAATAGTGCAAAATCAGCAGAAGATGTATGCTGATCAGCAACATGTTGAGCATTCATTTGAGGTTGGTGATATGGTTTATCTTCGACTTCAACCTTACAGACAGTCTACTCTCAAGAAGAGTGGAGTGGAGAAGCTCAAACCTCGCTTCTATGGGCCATTCAAAGTCATCAGAAAGGTTGAAGCAGTGGCTTATGAGTTGGAACTACCATCGAGTAGTAAGGTTCACAATGTTTTCCATGTGTCTCGCCTCAAAAAGGAACTTGGAAAAGATGTTGTTACTTCATCACAGTTGCCTCCCTTGGATGAAGGACAGTTGACCTTGATTCTAGAAGAGATTATTAATTCCAGAGAGCGCTCCTTGAGGAGGAGAACAATCAAAGAGTACTTGGTGAAGTGGAAGAATTTACCTTTGGAGGATGCTACTTGGGAGAATGAGGAGATTCTACAGCATCCAGACTTGTGATTGCTTGAGGGCAAGCAATCTTGGGGAGGGTAGACTGTGATGTCCCCTTCTCAAATGTGATCGTTTCAGTTGACCGTTGGCCTATTTCGGAGACCCATAGGCTACTTGGATGGTGAAATTAGGGTTTCCTATTTTTGAGGAGGTTGTTGCTTGAAGTTTAGAAATTGGATGGTGGATTCTTTCTGGGTTCTCAGAGAGCTTCGTAGTGGTATAGTCAGTTTGGTGTTTCGAGCAACTTCATGGATTTACTATTTTTAGTAAATTCTATTTCTGGTAGTGGTCCTGTTGGTGGCAGTGTGATTGGTTCTCTTCTTCAGCTTGTACAGTTGGTATTGGGATTTTTGGCCTCTTGGTGCAATTTTTATGGAGAGATAAGTATTTCTCACATTATAATGTTATATTTTAATATTATAACCCCCCCTTGGCCTAGCATGATAACTTTACGTTGTTTTAAAAAGGGGGACTTTATGGGTCAAAGCTTCATTAAGACATATTTCATATTTTAAGGCCAAATTATGGGTTATGAAAGTGGACGCCTTCTTGAGGAAATATTGATTTTTTTATAAAAGGTGAAATATCATATTAAGAGGAAAAGGATGCCACCTTTTGGAGGGAAAAATGTTGAATTCAAATTTGATTTTGGGTGCCCTTCTTGAAGTTTCTAGAAGACTCTCCTCATGTCTATATATTTAAGCCTCAACTCTTCATTTGGCATCTCTTTTCTACCATATTGTTATGTTGTTGGATTAACTTCAGGCACTGGCTTCGAGGAAAGCATACCTCTTAGCAATGGCTCATCTTCTTGCTTGAAAGATAGCAACTAGTTGAGAGTTAGTTTGTAGTAGGTTTGTTTTTCATTTTTAGTTGAGTACTTGCATTTTGGAGTTCTAGTTTGCATTTCTGTCTCATTTCTAAAGTTGTTGAATATCACAGAAGAATGTATGATTTGCTCATAGCTCTTGAAATAAAAATGCTATTGTTCTGGGTATTGCATCTATCAATTTGTCTATGAGGGGCGACCATTCTAGCTAATTTGCAAATTTTATTAAAGTGTCTTTGATTTTATAGAGAAAAATCGCCCTTACAGCTGGGCTGTACCATTCTAGGGTTGCTTTGGATTTCGTGAAAAATAAATAATGGTTATTTGGGGTGGTTTTAGGAATGCATCTTGGGCGCCATCATCATTAGAGTAATCTGCACTTGATTTCATGTCATTTGAGTGAGAATTGAGTACGATATGAGCATTTGAGTGAGTTGTTAGGTTGCTGGTCTGTCATATCAGTCCTATAGAAAAGCCATTTCGTGAGGAGTTTGAGTCTAGAGGGGTTTACTTAATGTTGAGGAAGTTTTATTTAACATTGCAGTATTGAAGAACTTGAATCTCTGGGTTTTAGCTAACATTCTAACTTATTGTAAGCTGATTAGTAGTACTATCAGCCATTCTCCTCTTTATCTCTCATTTACTCTATTGTACCTCCCACTGAATAAGTGGAAGAGGCTGGCTTGCCACCTATTTACTTTTAGTATGTAGTTGTAGGGATCCTCTGACCACATGCTCGCCATCACTCGACACCATTCTTGGTTAGAGTTATTTTAGTTCATCTTGCATTAGATCCTTTGACCATATGCTCATCTATCCTAGATGCATTCTTGGTTATAGTTACCTTTCTAGCTAGCATCTGCATTAGATCCTCTGACCAATGCTCACACCTTGCCCACATCCGGATCCTGGTGTACATTTTGGTTAGATTTACTTTCTGCAACGTTTTGGCATTGAGCTAACCTTAACGGGTGCGTGTTGATTGTAATCGCATTGAAAAATAAAATAAAAATTGGTTGGGTTCTTTACAGAGAGTGTGGGAGAGTGGGAGAGGGTGTGAGAGAGTGGGAGAGAATTGGAGAGGGTGGGAGAGGGTGGGAGAGAGTTGGAGATAGTTAGAGAGCATTAGATAGGATGGGAGAGGGTGGGAGAGTGTGGTAGAGGTTCAGAGAGAGTCATAGAGCATTAGATAGGATGGGAGAGTGTGAGAGAGGGTGGGAGAGGGTGAGAGAGGGTGGGAGTGGGTGGGAGAGAGTGGGAGAGGGTGGGAGAGAGGGTGGGAGTGGGTTGGAGTGGGTGTACACTAGAATTTCTTTTTAAAAACTAACTTTATTATAATGCGAGCACGTTAGGAATAAATAGAGAGATGGCCATGGGAGAGAGGGTGGGAGTGGGTGGGAGAGGTCGAGAGGGTGGTAAAGAGGGTGGGAGATAGTGGGAGAGTGTGGGAGAGAGTGGAAGAGAGTCAAAGAGCATGGGAGAGGGTGGGAGAGGGAGTTGGAGAGTGGGAGAGGTGGGAGATGGTGGGAGGGGTGTGAGAGTGTGGGAGAGGGTGAGGAAAGGTGGTATAAGGGGATAAGTGAGAGATTTGGAAGAGGAGAGGTGCGAGAGAGTGGGAAGGCGGTAGAGAGTGGAGAGAAGTGGTGGGAGAGAGAGAGTGGGAGAGGTGCAAGAGAGTGGGAGGGTGGGAGAGGGTGGGAGAGGGTGGGAGAGAGGAGGGAGGGAGGAAGAGGTGGGAGAGAGTGGGAGAGAATGGGAGAGTGGGAGAGTGGGAGAGGGGTGCGAAGAGAGGGTGGGAGGGAGTGGGAGAAGGTGGGAGAGAGATGGTGGGAGGCGGTGGGAGAGGAGCAGGAGGGTGGGAGAAGGTGGGAGAGGTGTGAGAGGGTGGGAGGGTGAGAGAGAGGGTGGAGAGGGTGAGATATTGGGAGAAGGTGGGAGAGGGTGAAGAGGGTGGGAGAAGGTGGTCGAAAGAGTGGGAGAGTGGGAGAGAGTGGGAGAAGGTGGGAGTGGGAGAGGGCTAGAGAGGGTGAGAGAGAGTGGGAGAGGGTGGGAGAAGGTGGGAGAGGGTGGGAGAGAGGGTGGGAGTGGGTTGGAGTGGGTATACACTAGATTTTTTTTTTAAAAACTAACTTTATTAGAGTGTGAGCGCATTATTAATAAATATAGAGATGGCCATGGGAGAGAGGGTGGGAGAGTCGTAGAGCCTGGGAGAGGGTGGGAGAGGGTGGGAGTGGGTGGGAGAGGGTGGTAGAGAGGAAGGGAGAGAGTGGGAGAGTGTGGGAGAGAGTGGAAGAGAGTTAGCTCGAGTGTGGGAGAGGCTGGGAGAGAGTTGGAGAGTGGGAGAGAGGGTGGGAGATGGTGGGAGGGAGGGGAGAGTGTGGGAGAGGGTGGGAAAGGGTGCGATAGAGTGGGAGAGAGTGGAAGAGGGTGGGAGAGAGTGGATAGGGTGCAAGAGAGTGGGAGATGGCGGTAGAGAGTGGGAGAGAGTGGAAGAGGGTGGGAGAGGGTAGGAGAGGGTGTGAGAGAGTGGGAGAACATTAGAGAGGGTGGGAGAAGGTGGGAGAGAGGGTGGAAGTGTTGGAACTGTAAAACTTTGAGAATTTTACAAGTTGTTCATACCTATGAGTTTCTGAATGAGTCCTTACCATAGACATAAAATTCCTCTCTTCATAACATTTTGCCCATATTTTGCCATGTGGTCTCATAGAATCCATTGAGTCATGAATATTTCACTATATAATCCATATCGGAAAGAGATGGTGAGGGTCTCCCTAATCCATAATGTTTTTTTTGCTAATATACATCTATTGTAGGTCTATCAGAAAGACTTCAAAGATGTCACACCAATCAAAATTCATATGCAAACACCCATCGGCAGGACACAATTCATTGTTTCGGTGACAAAATGACATATCAGTGAGAAATATTTCATCGGGATGAGTCATAGCAAAATCATATTGTCTTACCGATCAGTGCCCGAGCAAAAGTTTTGGCCAAACCAAAAGTATTTTGAGTGAGGTCTTGCCGAATGTATTATGTCTCACTGACTAGCTCACATAACGACGTATCGGCTAGACTAAAGGTTATCAGAATAAAGTCTCAGTGAATGCACCCGGTCTTGCCGACAAAGCATAAGGGGATTATATCAAATGACTCTCGGGATGAGGTTATGTAGTATTTTCGACTCATGTTTCACCAAAGTGTTTCATCAGCGAGAGAGTAAATATGTTTCATCGACTGGAAAACATACCACGGGGTGTATCTCGGTAAGACATAAAGTATTCTATGAAACCTCTCCCCGACTCCAAAAGTCATAGAAAAACATAAGATAAAGGGATATCTATCGGCAAGATAGTGGTTATCGCTATATGTCATAGCGAGTCATTATAGGTCATACCGATCGGAAAGAAAAGTGAACTTATTGCCAAGACAATAATTATCGAGGAACACATAAGAGTCTTATCGATCAGGATACAAAGGGTTACATCAGCTAGACTTAAGCCATCGATGAAATGTCATGTAGCATTTGTTTGGTCTCACCGATACTATTGAAGGTGGGTCCTGTCATTTCCATCGGAATGAAGTCATGAAGTCTTACCGACTCCTATGTCACAGCGACAAGATTCAAACTTGGAGATACGTTCGGTGAGACTGGCTTCTTCGGTGAGAGCTATGTGAATCATACCGAATGAAGGTTCATCGGTAGGAAAATTGCTATGTTACGATGATCAGAAAGTGAACTTAAGGAGATGTTTCAGTAAGACATGAAGTGAGTTGTAAGACATCCTGCCGACTCCATAAGTCACATCGATGGTTTTCATCGATGAGAGTTTTAGTGATATAATTGAGATTGAAGGAATAACTGTCAGTGAGACATTGAACATTGGTAAGACTATGTAATGTCTTTGCGGGAGTCTGATGGACAGTTGTAAAGGCTCGAATGAAATAACTGCCTGGATGTGAATGCGAATGGATGCGAATTTTCATGTGGCCGATATATAAAACCCATTTTTAACAGCAGCGAAGAGGAGAGACAGAGTAAAAAAAATATAGTAGGATACATAATTTTTTGACACTATGATGCATGATTGAAAAATAATGGAGATTTCAATTGAATTTCTAATGTGATGACATTTTTTTGGTGTCAATTGTCTGTTGTACTCATTGAAAGTATTACTAAATTTGTCTCCAAGATTGATGCTTTCTGGTTATTTAAATTGATGTAACAAGTTTATATTCAATTTATCAGTGCACATTTGTTGTATCTGTGTGGTTGATTGATTGGCTCTTTCAAGAAAATATTAAATCCTTTTAATGGATCATAGTAATCAGGGAGATTCATTTGGATCATTAAGAAGAACTTGGTAGTCACAGTCTTGCATATTTATACAAGTTATAAACTAAAACATATGCCAAAAAATGAGTTTCTACCAAAAGAAATTATTCATTTAATATTTCATTTGACTCCGCATACTCAATAAGGCACTAGTCTCTGCATTTTTATCATTTAGTTTCATTCATTTTTTACATCTGTTAACTAAACATATTGGGTTTTAATTTTAATGTTATATAATTTATACCAAATTCTAGTTTTATTTGTCCACTCCCATCTACCATTGTGGGAAAAAAATTTCAAGAGAGATAAGCACAAGTCAAGTCTACCTCACTCATATAGGTACACCCGCCTAGGTCTAGCAGCACCTAAAGAGTAGAAGGCTCAATTCATTTGGACTTGTTTGTTACCCTGAAATATTGTGAAAGCTTGGCAACCTTTCGTGGTTCAAACTTGTGTTTTTGAGAGCTAATAGAGAGAAGGTGGGAGAGGGTTGGAGAGGGTTGGAGAAGGTGGGAGAGGGTGTGAGAGGGTGAGAGAGGGTGGGAAAGGGTTGGAGAGGGTGGGAGAGGGTGGGAGAGAGTGGGAGAGAGTTCGTTAGGTCCTCTCTCCCTCCCTCTCCTCCTACCCCTCTCCCTATTATGTATCTCTATCAAAACTCCCTCCTACCCCCTCCCTCTCTTAGGTCTCTCTCTCTGAACCTTCTCCCTCCTACCTCCTCTCTTAGGTCTCTCTCTCTCTCAGCCTCTCCTCCTACTCTCCCTCTCTTGGTCTCTCTCTCTCTCAACCCTCTCCTACCCTCTCCCTTTGTTAGGTCTCTCTCTCTCTCAACCCCTCTCCCTCCTACCTCCTCTCCTTTGTTGGGTATCTCTCTCTCTCTAAGCCTCTCCTCCTCCTCCTCCTCTCTCTCTCCCTCTCTCTCTCTCAACCTCCCTCCTACCCTCTCTCCTCTGGGTCTCTCTCTCTCTCTCTCTCTCTTAGTCACTCCCTCTGTCTCTCTCCCCTCTACCATTAATTGTAAACCTTAAAATCTTCACCCTTAAATCCTCTACCCTCTACCCTATACCCTTAGCCCTTCCCTCCTTTATCTCTCTCTCACTCCCTTCCTCTCTCTCTCAAGTATCTCCCTCTCTCAGGTATCTCTCTCTCTCAGGTATCTCCCTCTCTTAGGTATCTCTCTCTCTCACTCCCTCTAGCTCTCTCCCTAGTACCCTTAATCCTCTACCCTATAAATGTACCATCTAAAGCTTAAAAAAACTAAATTTATCATAACGCAAGCGCGTTATTAACTAGTAGATATATTTCCATTTTGGATTAAATAACACAAGCACATTTTTTATTGCACTAAAAATAGTAAACAATCACAATATACCCTTGATGTCAGCCTACATTCTACATATTCTCTTGGTTTTGCACGTGCTCTGACAAAAAGTAGCTTTTTGGTGATTGAGTGAAGTGTGCATGCATGATTTTGAGATTCCACCACCTTTTGAATGTTCTTTCCATCACCTTTGCATGAAATAGTAGAGTTTTCACGTTGAGAGGCATATAATATCAATTCAAGTTTTAATTACAATGATAATTGATATACAATTGAAATTTGGAGGGGAACAAGCTTTTGAAAAAGTCAAATTTTTGAGGAGTTTGAGGAAGGAAGAAGCAAAGGCTGCATAATTGGGTAGAACTCCTCCATTTGAAACTTTTCTTTTTTAGGTATGTGAAATATTTGTACATTTTCTTTCATTCTATTATCTCTTGCTTTCATTTTTGTTGTTTTGCTTATTCCATGTTGATCAAATTGTTTGTTTGTGATGCAATATCAGATTGCCAAGCCACTCAACAACATCATTTCTTTAGGGAACTTCCTTCCTAAATCAAATCAAGAGAAGATCAATTTATATGAACTTTTTCATATTCATCCAAAACTACTTTTTATTCAACCAAAATCCATTTATTTTATTTCAAGTTATAAGGCTATCAGTAGCCAATTCACCATCTCCATATAACAAACCATTTTCAGAATCAACTTTCAACTTTGTTCTTGTCATAAACAATACAACAATCACTCATCAACTCAAATTACCCCTTCAAGGAAAAAACAATAAAACACCTTTGTTCCTTAGACCTTCAATCAAAAATCATCCCAACCATTTAAGATATCTTTGCTCAAATCAACACATCCATCATCCTATCTTCACTTAAACCCTACTTGAAAACACCATTTTTTTGAATGAGAAAATTCAGAATTTTGTTCATGCAACAGTATCCCGACTTCTTATTTCTATTTACCCTTGCCACACACATCTTCACATTGAAAAGACACTAAATATGATCCATTCCACTGACCTACTAGCCCTACATTGGTGGAATGGCTAAGAATCACTTTTTAGACTCTCAAAACAATTCTAAGGAAACCACAGACCGAGACTTAGGAAACTAAGTTCAAATTCTTGATTATTTGAATTACAATTCCTACAACTTTCAAGAATGAAAGAAGTCTCTTTCCTTGATGAGAATCAAATCTTAGAATGCTTGAATCACTATGCAACTTGAAAACAAGAATAGAAAAGCTTTCCAAAATAACTGAGCAAAGGTTTTTTTATTGATTTTTATGGATTTTTGAGATACAAGATCTGCCTTTCTCGAGCTTACAATGCTTTTTAAAGGTGTCTAAATTAGTTGAAATAACTGCTTCTTCATCTTCATCAACCCATTCTTGCCCTTCCACAAAAAAGACTCTTCACCTTCCTGCTTTTGTGCAATATTACATTTTTACAATAATTGATAACTTTTGTTATAAAAAGCAACTTTTCAATAATATCACCTAGTGACCTATTTCATGGTGCAAATACATTGAAATTCATCATTTCATGACCTTTACTCATCATATTTACTTGAGCATTACAAATTGAACAAATTATCATTTTGAAGGAATTTCATGACCTAGGTGCTCCTGCACCAGTTTGTCATGTTACAACCTTACGTTGTCAATGGACTTTCTTTGTGTATGCTTCCAAAGCTTTCATTGAGTTATGCTTTCAAAGATTTCAATTAGTTAATTTGACAACTTAGCACTTTTTGCACAGGTAAAATTATTCTTCATGCTGAAGAAACGAACTGTTAAAAGGAAAAAACTAACAGATGATCAACTCCAAGCCTTGAGAGATAAAAAGAAAAAACAGATGAGGGAATATCGTGAAAATAAAAAATTGGGAACGATTGATGAAAACAATCCAGTTGTAGAGGAACCTCAACTGTAAAAAAGAGAAAAGAAATTGGCAGCACAAAGGGCATGAATGCAAAAGAGTCATGCTAGGGGAGATGTAGATACCATAGTTGGAGACACACCCTCTACCACAAGTGAATATGAAGGGACACCATTAAGCACAAGCGAAAATGGAGGGAGACCATCTACAACAAGTGAGTATGGTTGGACACCATCCACCACATATGAAGTTGAGAGTACATCATCACTCGAAGTTGATGAACAAGGTATGCCATCATCCCCATGTGAACCTCAAGGTATGTCTTCTATTCCACCCTCGATCAAAGGTACGCAATCTAGCCCACCTCAATTCAAGATTGATGAAATTGCTAATGTTGAGATGTATGTACCTAAGAGAACACCACCTAGAATTTTGCGTAGAAAGCCAAAGTTTTTGATTAATACTGATGAGGATATTTTGCAGCACATGGAAGGTAAGATTCTAGAACGCACTTGTAGAAGATATGCTGATAAGATTTGGAAAATGTTCTTTGAAAGGCTAAATGAGACTGCAAGATGTCAACTATTTGTTCAAATGATGTGGGGTTTAAAGTATAGAAACATCATGAAGACTCTTGGGTTGAGAATATTGAATGCATCAAGTGAAAACACTATTGTGAAAAATCTAATGGATGCTTATGACAATGTGGGTAAGACCTCACGCTCAAAGGATAGTAATGTCACCCGACGTGTCATTACATCGACTTTGGTAAGCTATCAAACAAAGAGATCTCGCCTCATTAAAAATACAAGTGAACAAATGGGAATTAGTAGAAATTTTTTATCAAAATCCATTCAAAGGTGACAAAGAATTGAGGGCACCGATTCAAATGAATTATGGGCATTCTCGGGGAGACTGCCACACAAAGATAAAAAAGTTGTTGAAGCATTGAGAACACTAATTGAAGATTATTGGAAGAATAATACAAGGCCATCTCCGAATCAAAGGGATGTCGCAAGAAGGAGAATCGGTAGTCGAAACCATGAGCCAAATCCAAAGCATTTTTTGGATACGACTCAAACCCAATTTTTTCATAAATTTCAAAATGCTTATCCTCAAATTAGTATTTCTCAAGGATTCTTTGAAATGCTTAAACCTTTTTATGTCAAGATAAATCACACACACACACTACTTGTTGCAGTAGACTACATATTGAATTCACTAACCATTATGATGTTTATCGTTCTATATGTTTAGATTTGCATACTAATGATGTTTTGTAGGATTGTGGCATAGAAGCCCCACCAAAATCTTCAAGAGAGTTCTTATCAAAAATTTTATGTCAAATAGAGGATGGCCAAATATTCTACATAAGAACATGCTTGGATGGTTCATGTGAGAGTTGTGGTGGCTTGCAACGAATGCAAGTATGTCAACATATGGAAAGCACATATGAGGTGGGGCATAAAATAGTGTATCAAAGGTGTGATTTGGTTGTTGAGAAGATTCCAGTGTATTATTTTATGTCCATTTTTCGTGAGAATCTAGTGTATGAGTATGCAAGGAATACCCATAGAGCTCGATGGCTGGACGTGCAATTCAAGCTATGCAAGGACACCTTTCCACTTGGAAACATAGTATCAGTGGTTGAATTTGTAGATAACTACACTCTATAGCCACAACATGAGGTGCAGTCATAGTATTACAACTCCACACAAGTTTTGATATTTGTGCAAATAACATTCATTCATGCAACTGATAGTACAGAGGACCAAAGGAAGGTATTGAGGGAGTATCACTTTTATATTAGTGATGATCCCACACATTCTCTAGAGTTTGTGCAAGGTTGCTTCCAAATGTTCTACATTCATTTGGATTAGAGGGGCATATCATACAGTCGGCATATAATATGGTCAGATAACTGTGCAGCATAGTTCAAGAATGCGCTCATGTTCTACTGGGTGTGCATGATGCATCTCACTACACGTGTTCAACATATGTGGAACTTTTGTGAGGCTGGGCATGGAAAGGGGGAGGATGATGGTGCGGGAGCATGCGTGAAAAGAGCATTAGCATGAGAAGAGTTAAAGTATAAAGATAGTGCACAGCTGAAAGATGCAAGATCAATCGTCAAATGGTGTAATGCTTTGATGGGTCCAGGTAATGAAGGTACATCTTCAGTTCATAGATTTTTTTGGTTGATGGATGATACTAACATTGCATCATATGAGGATTGTTGTACACTAACATGATCGAGTGAGTTGCACTCTTTCCTTAGCTCAAATGCAAGTTCATGGAGTATCAATACACGTAAGATGGGATGCTTTTGTTCTTCATGTACAATGCAAGCCTAGAATGATTGTGAGTTAGGGGAGTGGGTTGACAAATGGTTGAAAAGTTATCTTAGCCCACTTCACACGTATCGCCCTCCGATGGCATCGGAACTAACACAGATGGAATCATTAGTCGACTTTGACCATGTATCAGATCTAGTTCAACCAGGTAATATATCTACTTGCTTAGTATTTGAAATTCCATATTGTTAGCTTACTTTGTACTATATTCATAATGTTGACTAATTTCAAGAGATATGCCACACATATAAATGCAGGGCATGTTTATGCAGTTATTGCAGATGAAGGCAATGAAGAGGGTACAAACTATTACTTGTGTCGTTATGTTGAGGCAAAAAAGAAATAGGAAGCCCCAATTATAGATGGAGAAAACATTGAATACCCTATAGGCTTAGTTGTTGTTACTGGAACATGGCTGAGAAGGTACCCACATAAGAGTGTTAAACATTGGTTGTTTGAGGAATTTGACACGCATTGTAAGATTCTTCATTACTCAAACCTTGTCATGGCATCCAATGTTCGTTTGACCAAATATGGGGGTAGACCTTTGAACAAGACCTTGTGGAAGGTCCGTGAGTCTGACCACAAGGCAATACTTGACACAATAAAGAGTAGAGCAGACTCGGATGGTTCATTGGATTAATTTGTAAGTATATGCACAACGGTTCTTATTAATTTATACTTGTATCCACATCAATTTGGTTGATGCCAATGCTATCATCTTATTTTACTTTGTGTATCTGTATGTAACTAGGAAAACATTGATTGGTTTCCCCTTGCATAAAATGAAAATTTATGAGCCATCCAAGAGAATCTCAAGCATTAAAGCAATGCAACATCCTTATTTTGACGATCTTGACAAATCTCAATTATGATTTTAAGCCATTACAAAAGTGCGTGTGAAGCTTGGTAAGGCAATTTCAAGTTATTCAATTGAATTTAACCTTATCATGACCACCTATGACATAGACATTATAAGAGCATCTCGAATTTCAAGAAATTCTATTCATGAGAGGTGTCGTGTGCAATAGGTATCTTAGAACTCCCAGTGAAGATGTATGACCAAGACTAACTAAGTTGAGAGACTTCCATGCCTATCTATAAGTGCCTTCCATCTATTTTGGATGAGCTATTTCTTTTTATTCTTTTCCTTTGCGTATCTGTAACTAAACTAGTAAAAATTGATTGGTCCCTCCTTGCAGAAAATGCTGATTTTTGAGCCATCAAAGAGAATCTCATCCAAAAAAGTAATGAAACATCCTTATTTTGATGATCTTGACAAATCTCAATTCTGATTTGAACGAAATCTTGTAATAAAAGTTCTCTGTTCATAAATTTCTATGTTTTCTTTTAGTTTTGTTAGCTTTGTACCACCTGTACAGTAGATTTGGGCCTTGTCCTTTGTAGATTAAGATAATACAGAGAATTAGGTTTCTTTTGAGTCCATCTAGAAGAACATCCATTGAGTTTTTCCACTATTAGAGCACTTTTTCTGAAATTCAGTTTGGAACCTTCAATTTGAGGTTTTGAGAGTCAAGTAAAGAAATAAAGCATACTCCATTGAATTAGGCTTGTAGATTAGTGGAGTAGGGCTATAGTAGGGTGTTTATGGTGCAAGAGCACCAAGGACAATTAGGACCACAAGGTGGTCAAGTGGTAAATTTTGATTTGTAGTCCATGAAGAATGTTGTAATAAGGTCACAAGGACCATTAGGAAGTGTTTTAAGTCAATTTGGGTTGGTAGGATATGAGGTTGCAATGTCATGTTAGCATGTTGTCAATTTGGTGTAATGAAGCCTTGAATGGCCTAAATGTGAAAATGTATGTAAATTCATAATGTAAGGGTCAAGATGATGTAATGAGGCCATCATAAGGTCACTAGTTTAGGTATGGAGTCATTTACATCAATATGTCAAAAGTTGCACATAACAATGTAATGTTGTCAAACCAAAAGTTGTCATTTTGCAAATACTTAGAAGTTGAAGGGTCACACTTGTAAAAGAAGTTGAAAAGTGGTTGTAGTCGGTTGAGGAAGTTGATATTCCTTCAAAAAGGCCTTGTGAATGTTTTATGTTGTTGCCAATCATACTATCCAAAGCAGGAGCACCAATTCCATCTTTTCAACACTTGAACCCTTGTGGTTTTTATTATTTGGTCATTTGATCATTTAAGGTGTTCTTAGATGGTTTGAGGTCATTCTATTTCATTTAATAAGGATTCAATACCATTTTTGTATGTATTAGGTCAATTGAGTCATGATGTAAAGAAGTTGATCAATAAGGGGATTCATGTGGTGAACCTTGTAATTTAAGTGTTTTAGGGTTATTTGTGTTAAATAAGGGCTTTACAGACCATTTATCATGTAATTTGAGTCTTAGGAAGGAGTCTTTAAAGAGTTGCATAAGAAATATTGAAAAATTGCAAAATGCAAAAGTTGTAAAAACTGCCAAAAGCCAAAATTAGCAATTTTAGTGGAAGACAAAAAGACAAAAGTTCAAAAGGAAAGCATATGCATTGGGGAAGATCAAGAGACATTGTAATTTCTATTTTAATTCCATTCAAGGCTAATTATTCAATATATAAAGTTTGGTTAATGTTTGATTCAGAGTTTTTAACGCTTTATTTTTGATTTTTCATTGTATTTCCTGATTTTACTGTATTTTTAGAGTTTCCTTCACTTGTACGGACCCGTACATTCTTAGAAGGCTTTATCATTCATGTTTTCATGTAGTATTGTTAATTAGCTTCCATTTTATTCCATTTAGGGCTTCCATTATTCATTTTGGAGGGAGAAATACTAATTTTTCTGTAGCAGCCCGTGTAACAGATTTATCACTATTTTGTGATTAAAAAAATGTAATTTTTGTCTTCCCACCTACTGTAAAGCCATGCGACTTGGTTGGAAGACTTTTCTACATGTATATTAGGTGTGGAATGAAATTTCTTAGTGAGGGGGAGTCTTTAAGTCAGAACTCTTACGATGCCTAGGTAGAAAATGTTAAGTTTCTATGTGAAAATGTTGGTTTCAAGTTGTCTTTTCATGGATTTGTGTTGGGATTGAGTTTAATAAGGGTTGGAAGGTCTAAGCAGACCTAGGGCAACATGTTTTATGTTTTATTTTTGTGAATTGTGGCTGTTTGAGTGAAGATCTTGAGAAACCCTAGATTTTAGGAGGGAAAATGAGGGTTTGTTGGAGCAGCAGGTTAGCAGACTTGTACGGAGTATTTGACCAAAAAATTTGTGGTTTTGAAGCACAATTTGTGATTGTCTAGGATATCTTGTTATGACAAGAAGTTTAAAGGTGGGTTTGTTTGTAAAATCGGGCTAGTTCTTGTAGCCCTTGAGCATGATACCTTGATGTTTCTTTAAGCTTTGGCAGATGAATCTTAGGTGGAAGCTTGGATCTGTCTTCTTGATGAAGTATGAATGTTATTTGGATGATCAATGGATGTTTTTACAATTCTCTTTAAGGAATTGGTATTTTAGTTGTTCAGTGGTGAATTGGAAGACTATAGTGCTAACCTTATGGAAGCTGGATTAGATATATGAACCTGAGTTGGTTTCTTGGTTCTTAAGTCTAAATTTGTATTCCTCCACCCTGCTCTACATCAGTTGATATTCCTTCAAAAACATTCATTTATTTGAGAATTCATTTGGGAAGCTAAAGTGATAAATCCCATAAACATGGTTTGTATGACTACTAGAGTAGACCTAGTTGAAAGGAGATAATTGTGAAGATAGATACTTGGGGTTTTGCAAATTACTTGGGACTAATCTAAATGTGTTTATTGAAATATTCCAATCCTTGTCTACATTAGTTTATTGTTTTTGTTGAGTCATTTTGTGTAGGGAAGTCAAGAATGCAAAGGTGGAGTTGTTGCTACAGAGCCAAAATCTGAGTTTTTAATCCAAAAATAGAGGTTTTATGGAGGGTATGGAAGAAATAATGAATGCATGTCTAGGGAAATGATTCTAAAATCATTTTTAGACATAATAAGGCATGATCCAAGTGTTGGCTAGAGTGTTTGAGGTTTCTTAGAGTGAAATACTTGAAACCCTCACTAATTTTTGTGATTTTCACCCTATAATCAAGGGTTTACAGATTATGTGTATTGTTGGGTGTTTTCCATCTTGAAACTTGTTTATTTGAGAGTTTTTACACATGGAAAAAGACTATTTGAGGTTTTTTGGTATTTTGGTGATGATTAAAGACTACTTTCTTTGTTAAAATGGCTTATTTGGGGTTGTTTAGAAGTAAAGAAGTTGGGACAAAAGATATGTGTTCCAAAATAAGTGTATCTACAAAAAGATATATGTTTTTAATGGCCAAAATAGGTACCCTAAAATGTATTTATCCTGTAAAGATTCATTGTGGTTTGCATGTTACACCCAATTTAGTGTTTTAGCACTTACAAACAAATTTGGTCTTCTAGTGCAAACAATTGTGAAATATGATTAAACAGTGTTGTAAAAAGGTGTTTTAGATTTTTTCATGTCAAAATAAAGATGAATAAAGTGTACCAAGGTATGGTAAAAGTTTCAAAGCAAGATTTGAAGGTTAGGTGTCTTTTTGCCTTGTGAAAAGTTGCAAAGTTGTGCAACTTTCGTTCTCCAACTCGTCTGACCAAATGGATTGTTCCAATGTGTCTGAATAAGCATGTTTATGCTAGGAATGGTCCTCTTTCACACTCAAACATGCGGAATCACTTCTAGATACATTCAACCGGATCGATCCCTTAAGGGACCAAAGGGCAAAATGGCTACAAACTTCAGCATGAGGTTACTCAAACACAGTGAAGCTTAGAAACTTCTCGTCTTATCCTATGGGATCGCGTTGGACCCCTATACAATAAACTCTCTCAGTTTTCATTATCTTCGAGTGGTTTTTTCATAGTGTCTAGTTTTCAGTTGATGGAAACAGTGTCAAATGGAAGCAGTGGAAAGTTGCAAAGTGGTGCAACTTTCATTTTGCAACTCGTGTGACCAAACAGACTATTCTAACACATCTAAATATGCTTTTTTATGCTAGAAATGGTCCTCTTTCACACCCAAACATGTGGAATCACTTTGAGCTACGTTCAACCGGATCGATCCCTTAAGGGTTCAAAAGGAAAAATGGTTGCAAATTTCAAAATGAGGTTACTCAGACACTGTGATGCTTAGAAACTTCTCGTCTAATCCTATGGGATCATGTTGGGCCCCTCTCCAATAACCTTTCTCAGTTTTTGTTATCTTGGAGTGGTTTTCTCATAGTGTCTAGTTTTCAGTTGATGGAAAAAGTGTCAAATGGAAGCAGTGGAAAGTTGCAAAGTGGTGCAATTTTTGTTCTGCAACTCGTGTGACCAAATAGACTGTTCCAACACATCTGAATAGGTATTTTTACGCTATGTATGGTCCTCTTTTACACCCAAACACACAAAATCGCTCTGAGCTACGTTCAACCAAATCAATCCTTTAAGGGTCCAAAGGGAAAAATGGCTGCAAACTTCAGCATGAGGTTACTCAGACACTGTGAGGTTTATAAACTTTTCATCTAATCCTATGAGATCGCGTTGGACCCTCTACAATAACATCTCACAGTTTTCATTATCTCAGAGTGGTTTTTTCATAGTGTCCAGTTTTTAGTTGATAGAAAAAGTGTCAAATAGAAGTAGTGGAAAGTTGCAAAGTGGTACAACTTTCGTTCTATAACTTGTGTGACCAAACAAACTATTCCAATGCGTCTAAATAGGCATTTTTGTGCTAGGAATGGTTCTCTTTCACACCCAAACACACGGAATCGCTCCAAGCTACGTTCAACTAGATCGATCCCTTAAGGGTCCAAAGGGAAAAATGGTTGCAAACTTCAACATAAGGTCACTTGGACATCGTGATGTTTAGAGACTTCTCATCTAATCCTATGGAATTGCGTTGGTACCCTCTACAATAACCTCTCTCATTTTTTGTTATCTTGGATTGGTTTTCCCGTAGTGTCCAGTTTTTAGTTATGGAAAAAGTGTCAAATGGAAGTAGTGGAAAGTTGCAAAGTAGTGCAATTTTCGTTTTGTAACTTGTGTGACCAAACAGAATTTTCCAACATGTTTGAATAGGCATGTTTACGCTAGGTATGGTCTTCTTTCACACCCAAACATGCGGAATCGCTCTGAGCTACGTTCAACCAGATCGATCCCTTAAGGGTCCAAAGGGAAAAATGGCTGCAAACTTCAGCATGAGATTACTTAGACACCGTGATGCTTATAAAATTCTTGTCTAATCCTATGATATTGTGTTGGTCCCCTCTACAATAAACTCTCTTGGTTTTCATTATCTCAGAGTGGTTTTCCCGTGGTGTCCAGTTTTTAGTTGATGGAAAAAGTGTCAAATGCAAGCAGTGGAAAGTTGCAAGGTGGTGCAATTTTTGTTCTGCAACTCGTGTGACCAAACAGACTGTTCCAACGTGTTCAAATAGGCATGTTTATGCTAGGTATGGTCCTCTTTCACACCCAAACATGCAGAATTGCTCCGAGCTACGTTCAACTAGATCGATCCCTTAAGTGTTCAAAGGGAAAAATGGATGCAAACTTCAACATGAGGTTACTCGGACACCGTGATGCTTAGAAAATTCTCGTCTAATCCTATGGGATCGAGTTGGGCCCCTCTATAATAACCTCTCTTGGTTTTCATTATTTCAGAGTGGTTTTCCCATGGTGTCCAATTTTCAGTTGATGGAAAAGTGTCAAATGCAAGCAATAGAAAGTTGCAAGGTGGTGCAATTTTTCATCTGCAACTCGTGTGACCAAACAAAATATTCCAACGCATCTAAGTAGGCATGTTTATGCTAGGCATGGTCCTCTTTCACACCCAAACATGCGGAATCGCTCTGAGCTACGTTCAACTAGATCGATCGCTTAATGATTTGAGTGTAGTATGTTGAAATAGGCCATTCCTCCTATTGTTCAAGCTATGTCTTGGTGATATGGGCCTAATGTAACTCAAATTTTAGTAGCTTTATATACAAATTCTATTGATGCTAAGGTTCAATTTGTATGATTTTGAAAAAAGAAGCCAACTGAGTAGAGTTATCAACATTATTTGTAAATCATAAGAATTTGTTTAGTACACTAGCCATTTTTATGCCTTCTTGTAGTCTCAAACATTATTTTTTATCATTATTACATTGATTTTCGAAGTGGCAGCTTAATATAGCTCCATAATACAAAATATGGTTCATGCTGATTTTCACGTGAATCAAATCACGTTGATGTGAAAAAAAACCATGAGACCATAGCTTGTGGTGCAGGAGCACCTAGGTCATGTAATGCCTTCAAAAGGCTAAGTTGTCAAAAATGTATTTAAGTCCATGTAATGCCAAAATTAAATGTAATCAAGGCAAGAAAAAGCACAAAGTGTAATATTGTCAAAATGCTAAATATGTAAAAGAGAGAAAAAGAAGGAATGTGAAGAGACAAAACAAGAAAATCAAGAAAATCAAGGAAGAGGACGAGTCATAGGTCATTCAAGGAAGATCAAGAGGTAGTTGATGGTTGGAAACTTCTTTAAAAGCATTGTAAATGCCAAGCAAAGAGATCATTGTATTATGAAAGAATTAAATTAACAAAGAGTTCCTTGTTTTAGCTTATTTTTTGTGTTTTTCAGTTGTTTCTTAACTTGTATGAACTGTGCAAGAGTTTAGGGTTCAAATTTAGATTGTTTCTAGTAGGTTGGGGAATCACCATTTGTTTTCATCCATTTGGGAAGGAATCCAATAAATTTAATGTTTCTTTGAGCATTCTTATTATGGCTCGGTTTGAAATCTTGTGCATTGAGTTTTGAGTCTTATAAGGAATTTCCACACTACTCCACCAATGTAGGTCAGGTAGATTGGTGGAGTAGGTTAGGGATAGGTTATTTTTTATGTTTTGATATTTGTGAGTGGAGGAAAAAGCAAGAATACCTTAATGGAGCTATTGCTACACAGGAAATTCTAAGTTTTCCATTCAAAATGAACAGTTTCCAACATGACAGTGGAGAAAGAACAAGTGCACGGGTTAGAAGATGTTTCTAAATGCCTTTTCAGATTTATTTTGACATGTTCCAATGGTTGGCTAGAGGTTTTTAGGTTTGCATGTAGCTTATACAGGAAACCCTCATTGATTTTTGAGTTTTCCACCCTATAAACAAGGGTTTGTCAATATACTGTCAAAAGGAGTCTTTTAATCCTTGAAAATGGATAAATTGGGAGTTTTGTGTTATGTCTAATGAATTTCTTGAGGTTTTAAGTGTTTTGGGAATGTTTGAAGGGGGGCTTCTTTGAAAATCAGGCCTATTTTAGTAGCCTTTTTGACAGTGTTCAGACTAAAAATTGCTTATTTCTTCAATATAAGTTATTCTGAGTTTCTAATATGAGGAAATGGGCATTAAGAGGTCTCTAAAAGTGTTTTGGATCTTGGGTAAGTAAACTAGTGTGTTTGGTTTACCCGATTTAGGGCATGAATGTCTCATTGAGAAGTAGTGCCTTCACTGCTCAGAGAATAGAAGTTTGACCTAATAGTGATTGGTGAGTTGATTTTGGGATAATGTTGTCTAAGTGATGGTGTTAGGGATGCATGGAGTCTTAGACAGGGTTTAGAAGTGAGATATGTTGTTTTGAAAATTGGACAGTGAGGAGACTTGGTGTAAAATAATACATGAAATTGTAAGTTCAGTCAGAACAAAGTTAAGAGAGAAAGTTCCTGATTTGTATCAGTTGTAATAATGATGTTCACAGTGCTCGATGGTTTGGTAAAAGTATGAAATCCAATTGTAATGATGGATTGACTATTTGGGACAAGTTGAATGAATTGATTGAATGGAAGAGTGCCTTGTTGAAAATGGTGTTTTTGAAATGCATGTTGATCTAATTGATTGAATCTAAGTTTTCTAAAATGGTTTTTTTCTTTGAATGAGTCAATTGGAATATATATTTTTGGAAGGATGAATGATGAATGATAAGAGAATTTGAGTGGATGAAAAGTATATTTTTGATGAAATTTTGAAATTTTGTTTGATCTTCTCGAAGATGAGTTTGGGACAAGAGTGCCTTGATTTGTTGAGTGGTTTGGCAATCTTTGTATTGCATCAGCTTGTTGCTTACTATTATGCTTTGATAGATTTTTTCCAAGCATCCATAGCTTGTTCGAAAGCACCTGTTTTAGGCTTTTAGCCATAGCAGCAAGGCAATGAACTGTTTGATAAAATTCTTTGATAGACATGTATGAGAAATGTGTTAGCATAGACAAGGCAGTGAACTCTTTGAAAAAATGCCTCAAAGAAATGTGGTTTCATGGTGATGGAATGGCATGATGAATTCCATGACAAGCAAATTGCTATGGATTGTCATGTCATTCCATCAACATTGAGACCACATTTCTTTGAGGCTTTTTTTTCAAATAGTTTGCTTTGCCTTTTCTATGCTATTGATTATTAGTATGCTTTGATATATTTTTTCCAAGCATCCATAGCTTTTATGGAAGCACCTATTTTAGGATTTTAGCCATAGCAACAAGGAAGTGAACTATTTGATAAAATGCTTTGGTAAACATGTATGATAAATGTAGTAGCATAGACAAGGCAACAAATCGTTGAAAAAATGCCTCAAAGAAATGTGGTCTCATGGTGATGGAATGCCATGACAATCCACAACAATTTGCTTTTCATGGCATTCCACACCATGAGACCACATTTCTTTGAGGCATTTTTTCAAACAGTTCATTCCCTTGTCTATGTTATTGCTTACTATTATGCTATGATATATTTTTTCTAAGCATCCATAGCTTGTTTGAAAGCACTGTTTAGGCTTTTAGCCATAGCAGCAAGGCAATGAACTGTTTGATAAAATGCTTTGATAGACATGTATGAAAAATGTGTTAGCATAGACAAGGCAGTGAACTCTTTGAAAAAATGCCTCAAAGAAATGAGGTCTCATGGTGATGGAATGCCATGACAATCAAAAGCATTTGATTATCATGTGGCATTCCATCAGGTCATGAGACCTCATTTCTTTGAGGCATTTTTTCAAAGAGTTCATTGCCTTGTCTATGATATTGCTTACTATTATGCTTTTGATAGATTTTTTCCAAGCATCCATACCTTGTTCGAAAGCACTTGTTTTAGGCTTTCAACCATAGCAACAAGGAAACACTTGAACTATTTGACAAAATGCTTTGGTAGACATGTATGAAAAATGTGGTAGTATAGACAAGGAAGTGAACTATTTGAAAAAATGCCTCAAAGAAATGTGGTCTCATAGAATGCCATGACAACCAAATGCAATTGGCAGTTTCTCCTAGTTATTAGCTATGCAATGTGAAGTAATTGCATAACTGCTTAGGTTGACTTTGTAAAAACTATATTGTAATTGAAATTTTGTCATCTATCAACATCTAGTTATTAGTTATGAAATGTGAAGTAATGCTTTGAGTTTGAAAGACGTGCAATGCAATGTAATCAACATTATGAATATAAACTACAAAAATCTATTTTTTACTAAGTTACTAGTTCGGTTTTGGGTTCGAGAACCCGGTTCACCGGTTCAGGAATTTTTTTTTTGGGGTTGGGTTCGGTAATACAAAAAAAATATAAAAATTAGAAATATATACATATTTGCAGTAATCAAGTTCAGAATACAACACCATATTAATAGTCAAATAACATAGCAAAAATACACCACCACTTTCATAGTCAAATATTAAAATATTAGTGATACTCGAATGTCATGATACAAAATTATAAATTAAAGTTCAAACATAAAAATGTCAAGTGTTTACAATCAGCCATTATTGATCATTGATCAATCTGAAAAGTGTGAACATTTTTTTGTGTGGAAGGCAAACAAGAAAATAGTGTTACATAATTATTTACATTGGGAAAGAGCCAAAACCTTTTTCTTGTAGATCATAGAAGAATATCAGTGATTTTTTGGGTGTCTTTTCCTTGGAATGGAACTATCCTAAGCCATGAATGATTGACCAGGAACTGTGAGAAAGAAATAAGATAAATCATGCAACTTGTTGCAATTTCTTTCCTTGGGAAAAAGGGTAAAGTTTTCTTTTTCAGGGAGAATCTCCTTTAGAGTTTGAACGCATTGATAATTTTCAAGATAGACTTAGCCAAATATGTCATCTAGGTTTGAAGCTTTTAGGTAAAATATTTGCTTCTTAATATTTTGTTCAAAATTCAAGATGCAGGCTCTCCTCCCTTAGGGAAGAGAAGGCCTATCAAACCTAACACTCTTATGCAACACTTCTTAAGTTCTTGTTGATGCAGTATTAGATGCGAAGTTTCAAAATAGGCATGGTTATATAAATTCTCATCTCAGACTATCATTGCATCAAATTAAGAATTTTCAATCCTTTATGGTCTAGACAAGAGAAGTATGGAGTAGTGTTCCAATGCTAAAGTATTATTGTGAATCTCTTTGCTATGAGCGGTTCAAAAATGAGGAATTTTTCTTCTACATGAAATAAGAAATATTCACAATATGTGCTAGGAAGGAATAAGTCCATAAGATCGAGTATGCAAGAACTGAGAATTGCAAAATTGGCTTACATTTGACTTCCACACACAAAAATTTTCACTTTTCGATGTTCACACATAAGTCAAAAAGTATATGTGCATAAGTTGTAAAGTATACACTTGAATACACGTAACTCATATCTATTGAACCATGAATTTATAATGCAAATATGGACACCATCGATAAAAAAGATTTGTATTAAAAGCAAATAGCCATGTATGCATACATCAATATATGTTGATATAAGTATAAAATATAGTTACAAAATAGCCATATAGGCTTATGAGAATTCCATATAGGCATACAATGTCAAATATATCCAATACAAAATATGTACAAAATTGCCATGTAGGCATACAACAAAGGGCTCTGCATTCAAAATTCATTTCTCTCCATGCTCTGGTTCAAATGAAATTTTCTTTCCCTTTGCTCGGTGATCCAATGGCGATAAGTCTGTCACCCATTTGTGCTGTGCTCGAGGAGTGCTCCTACTACTCCTCCTAGTGTTTAGCTCCTGGTGAAGTTTTAACTTTTACAATAAGAAGTAAAGACATTAATATATAGAAATTACATTATAAAAATTGATATATTTAACAAAATAATCACTTACGGCCATTTCACGATCACTCTCCTCGATGGAAATATTTGCACGCCGATGTTGAGGTGTACTCAAGCCCTGTATAAACCATCTGAATATGAATTAAAGTACAAATCAATAATGGTTTGATTTTTCACTAGAACTAGTTCATCTATAACAACAAATGTAAATTGAAATTTAGTAATTTGCCTCATACCTCCCCTATCAGAGCCATCGAGGATTGTATAGCGGAGGAAACACCAATATCCATTTCCCTTGTAACATTTGGCGGTATTTCTGTCACCAACATTTGAAAATAAAACAATAAATTATTCAATCACAAAAAAGTTACAATAGCGATCCACGTGATGACTTATAATGTATGAGATCTAATGAACAAAACTTTGAGTACAAGTATTAAACTATATATTTATGATTATTAGTTATCAAATTTGAAGTAATGATTTGAGTTTGAATGATGTGTAATGCAACATAACCAACAATATGATTATAAACAACACAAATCTACTAAACTTAGAATTCATTAGTTAAGTTCTCTTTATTCTATATTAGCTCTGTGAACGTTTGATCAAATCTACTAGCACTAGGAGGTGTTTCCTTGAAACCTTCAACATTACCCTGTTCAACATCCAAAATCACATATTAAAATACCATTTGTAAAACAATGCTATTAAAATGTAATAAATTTATAATTGTTTACTAGTTACATACCCCACTGATAGGTGTACTACAAAAATAAGTAGGTAGATGTTTGGTGTATCCAGTCTCTCCACTATGACACTACAATTTTATTAAAATAATAAAACTAAATTAGTTAATCTTGCATTTCACAATCAAAATTTAATAAATTAAATTCAATGAACATGCTGAATTTTACCTGAGTGTCAATGCCATATGCATCATGCAAAATGTTAGCCGTCCTCTCCATCCCTGTAGATGCATATGGATCAAGCTACGTAGTAGCATATGAATCCTCCATAGCACCCTCCTGAGTGTCGGTAGGGTCATATGAACAAGTCACCCCACAATATTAACACACATGGGTTCGAAGGCCGCCACTTGAAGACTCCCCTGGATGGCGTTGTACAATAGGGCTAGTGTGATGGATGACACTCTGGGTCAAAGTTGTGATCGCCTGTAATGTCTCTATGTCGGAACTCTCCTTTGCAACAACAAACATCACAATCTTCTCATGAGGTGACCTAGCGAGAGGTCGTCTCCCTTGCCGCATAGGATATGGCTGTGCACCAGGCCTATCCTGAGCTGACCCCCCACCTCTCCCCTGGAACTCCCTCATATGAAAATAATTTGGGATTTGGTTCAATACAAACTCACTGTATAGTTTCCTAAGAAAATATTGGGGGACTTCACAATTATTACATAGTGGGTAATCAAAGACCATATACCATCTTTCATAAAAATGCTTCTTAATCTCTTGGTGGTGGCACCAATGAATAGGAAACCTCTTTACATTGAGGGTAAGATTTTGATTTGTTTTAGGGTCAATGAATAGAGAGCAAAAATCACTTTTAGTAATTTTTAAATCTTTTACTTGTTTATATGATAATTTGTTTGCCTCCTATCTTGCCATCGAGATATTTGTTGGGTGATTGCATCTACATTTTTTAACATATCTTTCAATGAATTTGCTAGAAGCATTATTTCTGTGGTTGAAGCATTTGGATCACTCAACCTACTGATAAGATCCTCAAGTTTTTTTCTATTGTTCTCAATTTCACTCAAATTTTCTTGAGTGCCAGGAGGGTATTGAGAGAATGGTGGGGGAGGTTGATTTTGTTGAGGATTTTGTTGTTGAGGATTTGCCTCCTCTTCTTGTTGGGATTTGCAGGATTTCCTACAATTTTTTTTTAAAAATCAAATCTAACCTAAAACAAACAAAATCAATTTCAAACTACCAAATTCAAAACAAATAGCAAACAATACTTACCTCCTGCATCTCTTCATCGTCGTGGCACCATATTTGCAAAGAAAATCCAACTCTTGTTGATGAAATTTGTAGAAATCCTTCCTCCTAGAACACGAGTGCAAAAGTGAAGGTTTTTGGCTGGGGGAAGAGATGAGAAACAGTAAAAAGCAAATGATATATATTTCACTTTTTTTTTTCTTTTAAAATCACATAATGTGAGTGCATTATAACACTCTTGCGTTATCTCTTTTCAAATTTTTTTTGCCATTTGGCCACAAAAGTGCAACCAACTTCATGCACCCACCCAGGTATAAATAAGTGGTTTTCCCCTTATTTTACATCTTCTCCTACACTCCTAATTCACAAGCATTCAAGCATTCATCAAGTCACTCACAAGCATTCAAGCAAATCAAGCATTATCAAGTCAATTCATTGGAGCATTTCATTGCATATCTTCAGATTTCTACACCAAAGGTGTGGTAAGTTTATGAAATTTGCATGTTATCTATTTGTCATACTCTTTTAATTTCATTTCATTTTTTAGGGTTTGATTACCAAAGTGAGGGTTGACTAAGGAAAACCCTTATTCTCTAACCCTCAACCATTTTTCCCCTTTTTCATGTGTGTTTGCAAACTTTTGTATGTACATTTATCAAGCAATTAGGTGTTGAAAGGTTGTCAACAAGTCTACAAGGTCAATCAAGTCAACATAACCATAGTTCAAGCTTGGAGAGGCTTTCTACCCTATTTTCTACAGAATCAAGTGCAAACACCTGTTAGAAAAGAAAGTGTAGACCCAAGGCTATAATATTTTGTCTTGAATTTCTTGAGATTTGTAGGAGGAATAAGTCGCCGCTAGTGGTGGATTAGTCCCACTTCCAGGCCTAAAAATTTATTTTGATATTTCTGGATACCCATTTGGTAGATTCGCATTTCAACAAAGTTTCCTGAAATTGAGACTAAGTCATCCAGCCTGGCGTAAGTGTTCCAATCAACATTTTCAGTTAATTTTTCAAGATTCCAAAATCTTCTAGCATCAAGCTTTAGATTATAGGTGCACCTCTTTCATTATGTTATGTTATGTCATCATTTAGTTGCAGGTATGTGCAGGATTATGATGGGCCAAAAAGTGGCAATATGATGGGTATGTGTAGGCTATGTGGCTGATGACTTTTTTTTTACCCAAAATTGATGAAACAAAAAAGGTTTTTAAAGGAGATTCTTAGCTTTCCACCAATATAAATTATTCTTTACTTTGAATTTAATAAATAATTATTATTCATCTTCTATTTGAATTACAACTAAAGTCCTTATTGATAGGCTGATTGAAAAACATCTATAGCTTTCAAACGGTATCACATTTTTTGAATCCAAAACATGCGTCACATTCTATGCTTTGCATATTATAGGATTAGAAAAAGAAGATTTTTTTCATAAAGTTTTGAGCAAGTTAAGGTGGTTAGACATACAAGTTTTTATATTTTTTAAATTTTTTAATAAAAAAATCATAATTAATTATTTACTTGGAAAAATACTCGGAAAAAAATTACAAAAAAATATGCATCACATCGATACATGAGTCCTCTACTTATATCTAAAATATTATAAAAAAATTATCATTTTATTGTGTTAGGGTGGTCAGACAGACACCTACTTCTTATTTTTTCCCTGAAATTTAAGTACTATTGCATTAAAATTTCAAATTTTCACCAAATACATTTTTTTGTTTTTTAAATAAACCTAGTAGTTTAGAAACTACATTCAATTTGCTATATATTCTATTCTTACATATTTTTTAAATAATATAGATAAATTATTCAAATTTTTATATCAAGTTTCATAACTTTGATTTTTCTGATTTTTTTGCCACTTAAGGGTCTGTTTTTTCCATGATGATCCTACAAATAACCTTGCATTTTTAGGAATTTCTGCATATCACACTATGTTTTCCAGCACTTTACATTTTCTAAGTTTTGCATCATTAGAACATTTCAATTTCAGATCAGAGCATTAGAACATCTCAATTAGGCATAATACATCTCATTTTCATTAACTTTGAGTGTAAACCCTTGCATTTTGGACCCCATTAAATTGCCTTTCTCCTTTTAGGTGAAATACCCTGGGAGGAGCAAAGCATTGTGAGGGAAACCCAAAATCATCGTTTGCACACATAAGTCCAAAAAAAGACTTTTTGGTCTCTCAAAAAAATCAATTTTGATCTCATTCCTCCATCCTTTCCTAAGAAAATGTCATCTATCAAATCCATTTGAATCATAGAGGTCACATTATGCACCATTGACATGTGCCACTTGGTGGAATCTCATGGATTCAAATCTCTCAATCAATTCCAACCTATGATCTTCAAATCCAATATTTATCATTGATCATCCCTATCAAAAATTTATAAATAACACTTCTTATAGGCTATTTACATATAATTCTTGAAAGAAAAGTTATGTTTCCTAAATGCGAAACCAACATATCTTCAATTACACATCTAAGTCTTGAGCATATCCACAATCACAATGTGCCCCTAGAGGTATTGAGAGGCTTCATTCAAGATCTTTCATTTTGAGTGTAATTACCTCTTTGATTCAATTGAAAGTGCAAATGAATATAAGATAAAGACACAATTTCTTGTTCTCGAGTCATATATATTTATACTTTGTTCTCTATTTTCCCTAATTATGATATAACACACAATTAAAATTAAATATTTATTGTAAGAACAAAGACTACCACATTAGTTTAATATCACTAATAAAAAAGATAGAAACAAAGATGATAACAAATGTTTTTCATTTTCCCTTTTTTTTTAATGGAGGTCATCCATAAATTATTTGTAGCTACTCGATATAGGAGCACACGCCTTCTTGGGCTAAAAATCTTCGGCTAAGAACCAAGGACTAAGGGGTATCCATTCCACCAAATTAACCTGAGGCATGATCCCAACCTCATCCCTTTTTCAGTATCAGATCCTTGCACTCAACAAGACTTGATCCCTAGTGGGATCATTTAGAACCTTTCAACTTAACCAGTAGACCAAGGGCCCATTGAGATTTTCCCTAAATTTAATCTTGGATTACTATTTAAATGATAATGAAACTTACATTTCGCCCAATAAGGGGTCAGACAGAGCAATCAACATGGTATGTAAGATTAATTGGAAAATATGGTGAGATGTCAAGACTGACATAGGCATAATTAGTAGTTATGCTTGTATTAGTGGTGGATTTGGTGATGTGATGGTTGGAAACGTGGGATGTTAATTGATGTTTAACCCTCCATTGTTTAACTTTGTGTGTTAGTGTTGTGGGATTAATGGTGTTAGGTGGAGCTATGGCAATATTTGGGGGAATGGTGGGGGACCAGATAGAGGGACGGGGAAATAATTGTTGAGGTGAGTAGTGAGTTTCTTGCTGGGGGAAAAGAAAAAAAATGACCATTTAACCAACCTTCTCTACATTACCCATATCTATTGTGGTTATTTTGAAGATTTGTAAGTTGTATTTTTGTATGGTTAAATCCAATGTTATTTTGATAGAGATATGTGTATAATTTCTTCTTGTAACAAGCAATCAATGTCTCATGGTACATCCACATTGCTATTGAATTTCACAATCACATACAATGAAAAATCTAGCGGTTGAGTACTTTGATGATAGACTATATTCTTTATAGTATAAAGTGTTCCATTAACTAGGCCAAAATGTACCAAAAAATTACACATAACACTATTTAGGTTCCAACACACATTGAAAATACTATGTCCAAATGATCATTGTTAACACAAAATGATTTTATGTGTAAAGTATATACAAACACACTATGTTTAACTAGTGCAATAAACAAAGTGTAAATACTTGTTATGTAGCTTCTAATTTACTACTTATGAAATAAGCATGAACAATATGATAGGTCTTGTATTAACATAAAAAAAGTTTTATTGTACAATATTAAAAGACACTATACAATATAAAACAATGAATTACATATACTTCTTAGTAAAATTGATAATAAATCCTTAAAAATATAAGCACCATTAGTTCCTAATTGTTTAGGAAGAACTATAAGAATGTGAGGCCCACCTTCTAGTGGTAGTTTTATAGGCTTATTATTTAGATCATTTTGTCATCACATGTCGATGATGTTAGGTCTATTATTTTACTATGGATCTTTGATCTTTAGTGTCTAGTAAGACCCATGACATATGTATGTTAGTGTAACACCATAAATATGCAATCTTAAATTCTATCTCATACATCCTCATGAAGTTAGTTTAAAGCAATCAAATAAAAATGCATTCCTATGAAATAATCCATTATGCTTCATAAACAGAATAACAAAACAAACTGATTGAAAGCCTAAAAAACATAGTGAATACCTATTCCATAGTGGATTGGTGTCACTTTGATGTGAAAAGTGACCCTTTCCCAATCCTTTGACAAGCCAATGATGAAGATATTATGCTCTGAAGTAGAAAAAATTAGCTCTCAATGTGGAGAGAGTAACTTTGCTCTAAGTTGTGGATGATAAAAATGAAGGATAACCTCTCTATTTATAGAAGAATTTGATGAGAGAAGAGGCAAAAGGGATGAATGTGGGATAAAAAACAAACCAATAGGAAGAAGCCACTTGTCACCATGTGAATGGGCCAAGGATGTGCATATTTTGATGAATGTGCCCATAAATATGCAATTAGTTTGAAATTTGAAATTAGTGAAATGACAAGGTGGAGGGAGAGTCAAATGGAGTTATGGCCACTTGGCTCAAGGAAAAAGGACTTGTAAGATGAAATAAATGCCTTGTTGGAAGGACACATCTCATTTGGAGGGAGATTTGAAATGGAGAAATATTCCACTTTTATGCGTTGTTGAGAGAAAATGAAGATTTAATAAATTAATTAAATTGATTTATTTGTGCAAGTGGGAAAAGCTAGAGGATGTGACATGGATTAGATTAGATTTAATCATGATTTGATTAAATAAGAGGAGGTTATGGATTAAAATAAATCAAAAGGAGATGAAAATGATTTAGACTTAGTTAAATAAATATTTTGATTTATTTAGCTAAAGGGGATGATGATAGTGTTAAAGATGGATTTATTTAAATTAAATGGAGGACTTTAGAGATTAATCAAATAAACTTGATTTATTTAATGAATGGACGAATACAACTTAATTAAATGCATGATGCCAATTTTGCATGTCTACATTTTGCCCCTCTTTGAAGCAATGTACTTGCTACGTTGGTTCAAAGAATAAACTTACCACAATCAAAATTCAAAAAAATTATAATTTTTTTCGGTTGCCCCAATGGAATGAAGTATACTGGTACATTTCCCTCTCAAGAGATCAAGTGAAAAGATTCGATTTGAGGGTTGCTCTTGTGACAAAGAGGTTCAAGATGGACGTATGTATGGTTATGATGATGATGCACATGAGAAGGTTTTAAGATGCTTAGAATAACCAATCTATATTATCCTAAACAACTTAAATAATGATATACTACATTTGAGATGGATGATGTGATGATGCCTATATGATTATGCAATGGATGTTTTATGAAAATGTATGGTTTATGAGATGCTTAGACTAACAAATCTATATTATGATGATGAACATGTATGTGAGATGATTTATATGATATGATATGATGATATGCAGTATGCTGATGGTTTGTGGATGCAAGATGGATGCATTGGTGATGATGATTACTTGATCATGACATGATGTTAGCGCATAAAAGAAGAAAGAAGAAATGAGGTGATGACAAGAGGATCCAACAAGTCCATGATCTATCAGACTTTATTAGAGATGATGATGAGAGATGGATGATTTGCTTATTAGGAATTGGGATTTTAAAAGGGCCACTTACCTTATCTTTGATAACACACATAAGCACAATGCATCAAGGTATAAAGAACTAGGATGGCATTGCACTTAGTGTGATGGACTTTGAATCAACAATCAGATAGGAGTACTCCTATTCACACCTGATGTACGAAACCTTATTCAAAATGTAGTTTAGATATTCCAAACACCTCGAACCAAAACATAGAAAGGAAACCTTCCTATGTGGTCAACAAGATGCCTAAAACATCCTCCCTATGCTAAAATAAAGCACGTATGATCGAGGTTATATTACAAGAACATCCAACAAGCGCAACAGATAAAAAGATAATGATAATTTCCCATTCCTATCTCTCTAAATCCTTTTGTTCGGGATATCATCAAGAGGTCCTTGGAATGAGCGCAATAAGATAAATCAATAGACCAAGATAAAGCAAACAAACAAGCTAATGTTCTTCAATACCGCTAGCCAAGACTAAACTACGGTGATGCCTAATGTTGATGTCCATCGTACAAAGGATGGATCCTAGGACATGACGATATCAAATGATTTGATATGGGGCTGATTGGATGATAGGCTATTGATACAAAAGTTGACTAACTTGTTTACGTATTGACCTAGACTTAAGATTTTGACATTTTAAGTTTTCACTTTTGAACTGCTAGAATTGTTTCTGATTGTTTCACCAAAAGTTTGGGGATGATGATTAATTTATTGTGAGTGATTTTTATTATGGGTGAAAGCAAGATGAGACAAATGATTTTTTTCAAATATTTGAATGTTTTTGATGTTTTGAGGTTGTTTTTGGTATTTTCAAGATTTTACAAATGTTTTGATTTTCAATTTTCAAATGTTTTGGGATTTTCTAAGATTTTGACCAAGAGACTAACCTAAGGACCTATCCTAGGGGCCTTGGGGGCTGATCAACTAGATTAACCTTGCCTACGTTATACACACATAGACCATGTAGTTCGACTGGCACATACTTGATTATTGATCTGAGATATGAACAAATGGACTGTTAGTTTATTATGATGGAATCCTAGAGGACTGACCTAAGTGTCTTGGGGGATGATCAAGGATCACCCTTTCCTACGTTCAAGGCTTAGAGACTCATAGTTCAACAAGACAAATCCATTTTTTATTTTTTCTAACTAACTTTTTTACTTGTTTTTTGGATATTGATATGTTGTTAATGTTTTTGGATTTTCTTGGTTTTTTGAATGTTTTTGGATTTTGATATGTTTTGAATGTTTTTGGATTTTTCGCATGATTTTGACATTTTGGATATGGATATGATATCAGTGATTTGTTTAGGATTTTTGTTGAAAACCAAGCTAAGGTTGATGGATCAGATCAATGGATTGATGATGATAACATTGTTGAGAATACACAACAATGCAAAGATAGTGTTAAGCAACACAAGGATTAGGATGGATATCCCAAGATGATAAGGGATTGATTGGATTTGATTGATCGAGATTTTGAAGCTTGATTTGGAATAGAATTGGTTTGAATGATTTGATGTGAGGTTGAAGCACACGTTAGATGCAATTGAAATTGATTGTTTGGATTGAATTTTGATGAAATATGAAGCTTGATAATGGAATGTCTTATTGTCAAAATGTGCCATGGGATAGTGATTTGGATTTTGGTTACAAATGCTTAACCCATTTGATTAAACCTTTTCCAATATTTGGATCACCACATAAGTTGGAGGATATAGATCAATATTTACTTCTGAAGCAAAATGTAAATATTTGCCCCTAGTGTCTAGCAATGCACATAATGCCATGGGTGGATGCTTGGATAGGTGTACGGATGGATGGATATGGATTATCTTGCAATAAGATAAGGTGTTCGAATAGAGGATGCTCATTGGATAATGCTTCATGGCTCAGATAATGCTGGGTAGGACAATAAAAATGACTCATGTCAAGATGTCTACCATAAGCAAGTGTAAAGTGTGCACCAAACTTTTACCAAGATCAAGATAATTTGGACTATGGATGTAGATGAATGAAAAATGGATTGGATCAATGGTTTAGGGATGAATGGATTCATTATGGATAAGATGGATGGAATGTTGGATTTATTATGGATGAGTTGAGATGCTTTCACCTGAATTAGTGCACGAAGATGCTCAATTCTACACATGACGCCTGTTTTCTAGGTTTTCATCATGGTACCTATCCAAGCACCGCCCATGCAATTTTCACTAGAGGATGATTTTTTTCTTTACTGTTTTCAATTCTTTTTCATATTTTTTGATATTTTTTGTATTTTTCTAAAAGATTTCAAGCTCATGTTGAACCACCTTGTGGTGTTGATGTAGATGATTTTTTCATAATGTGCCATCGGTATCCTTCTTGAAGAAGCTTCTTTGCCAAGATACGTGCACTTGAATACAACTTTTGAGATTCTTGATCTACTTTGGTGATACTGGAGTTAACTCTATCTTTGTGTGCACATCGTGATAGAGTACCTTTTGAATCCTTATGATGAAGGGTGGCTACTAATACATGGTCAATGTGAGAATTGGATATCATGCATGGAAGCGTGGATGGAGTGTGTTTAGGAATAAAAGATGGATTGGTTGATAGTTTGGAATCTTTGACTCTCCAAACTTGGGAAGATGAGCAATGATGGGTGGATACGAAAGTGTGCATGAAATTAGGACCAATTGCTTGATCTACTTTGTACGTCACTTGAGAAGCCTTGTTTTTCCTTTGTGGACATCTTTGATGGATACTTTTCCCCTTTTTATTTTTCCCCATAGTTTCTTTGACTAATGGAGTTTGATAGGGATAATCTTTCTTTGTATTTTTTGGTATCCATGTGCCTATGATTTGTGCATTATGCTCCTTATCTTCTTTTTCTTTGATAACGTTCTTTGTGCTTTGATTCAAATATTTCTTTTGAAGTTGGTCCCCATTCATGGATGGGGTGATAGGTGGATGAAGATTCATGATGTGGCTAGTTGTAGTATTGACATCGGTTTCATCATAAGGATTCTTTGTGCTCCCTATGTTGATGTTTTCTTGAGACAAAGTTGCCCCCAGTATGGTGGTAGTAGCAGCTTTGTTCCTTGATTCTGCTTGTTTTGAGATGTCTTGTTCAGTACGTATTCTTTGATAAATGACCACTACAGATGACATGATTTCAATTTGCTGCTCTGCTAACTCTGGAATACCATATTCTATCTAACTTGTTTCCTTGAGTGGATAATGTTGGATATCCTTATACATGATGTCCCTAGTCTAAATTTGGGATATATCTTATCCTAATGTTGAAAACTTTGTTTGAATGTAGGAATCAATAACCTGCTTGTTTTTTGTAATAATATCAGGAATAAAGGAATCCTATTCTGAATGCAGATCATCTACATGTCCATCCAAAGAAAGCATCTCATGGGTAAATGGAGGAGTATGTGTTATGTGGATATGATCATCTTGTATAGATAGGTGAGTATCCATTAGATCATTGTAGTATCTTGGAGATATGAATTCTTGATCTTGATTAATTTTGGGATTGCTTTTAACATGCTTTGGATCAAGTTCTTGACATGGGTTAGTTTTAAAGGATGGATTGCTTACAAAGGGTTCTTGGACATCATCATTAGTCATGGTAAGTGGTTCAATATCCTCTTGATCTTTGAGTGGACTTGGATCAAGTGTCGAGTTGAGGATTCACTACAACAAATCCCTATGATTTGCTCTACTTTTTGCTCTATTTTTTGCTTCCACCCATTGTTTTAATGTATTTTTTAGAAATTTTTTGAAAACGCCAGTGCTATTTATCGAGATGGGACAATTTTTGGCATTTATTGCACCGATCAGTACAATTATGTGCTAATTTAGGCGCTAATTAGTGTCCAGAGTAATGTTGTCTTTAGTGTTGATATTAGCTTTGAGTGTAATGCCTCTTTTGGCTTTGACTTTAGCTTCACATTTAGCTTCAAGTTTAGCATTGGTTTAGACATCCCTATGTTGAAGAGACTTATTTATATGTCTCATCGATGATGTAAAATAGTGAAATGTCAATAAGATACAAGCATATCAAGGAGAGAATTGCTTATGTCACATCGACAAGGTATATCTACAAGTGCTCAGCAAAACACAACTCTTGGATATAACAAAGTAATGTTGATGAGACATTGAGATATCAGTAAGACAAATAATATTATCTCATCGACACTCTTCAAGTAATGATCAAAATAATACACCACTATACCACCAGACAGGTAAGCATTTTTTATGAGGTAGAGCGGTATACACCACAATCCTGTAGCAAGAATCCTTGAGCAAGGCGGTAGTGTGGTAAACAATAGAAGGGAAGGGAAAAACACCGCTATACCACAACGATAATCACAAGTCTCCCCAACATGGTAGAGTTACACCAATATATAAAGAAATACTACCAAAGGAAAATATCGATAAGAAAGTGGCATATCGGCAAGAGATATTAACTTATCTCATCGACAATGGAAACCAACATCAGAGGAACATAAGATCTAATGTCGATGAGACATTGAGATATCGGTAAGAAAAATAAGATTGTCTCATCGACACTCTTCAAGTAATGATCAAAAGCATACACTGCTATACTGCCAGGAAGGTGAGCAACATATGCAGTAGAGTGGTATACACTACACCCTACAGCAAGAAGCCTTGAGCAAAGCAGTAGTGTGGTAAATGTGGCATCATTACAATTTACAGAAAATCACATCATTTTCCAAAATTAAATGCTATTAAATTATTAAGGTTTTCCAAAACTAATACGATTGAATACTGTGCCATCCAAAGATAAGTGAGTTTTCCCAATATTGCACTCAATTGCAGTGCACTAGTGTGGCCTGAGCTAAGGATACGAGAAGAAGTCCTACAAGCATGAAATACTCGGGTAAGTGCACAAAACTCATTGAAAGAGCTCTGTTAATATAAAAAATATTTCAAGGTTTTGTCATCTAAAGCCATAGTAGAGAAAATTGAAACATTCCTCCTAAAAGAAAATAATCAGAAGTAAAAGATAGTCAGCCTAAAATTAAAGATGAAGAACCTAAAGTAAAGAAGAGACCACTCCATTAGTCCATATTAGATATACTTCCAGGGTATACTAAAGAGGGTAATAAGAAGTTTCTCATGGACATTGCACAAAGTTGTAGGGATGCCCTCATTTCCAAATCTAGATGGGACCTATTTTGGTATTTTTATAGTAAGAGAAATGAGAAGATTCTAGTGTCAAACACTTGGATGTTGGATATAGCAAAGTTGATTATCCCAAATGTGTTTGTTGATTTAGAATTTATCAGACTACTAGCCAAACACTATCACTCAGCTACCAAAACAGTAAGGTTTCCAAATGACACAGTATTGGTAGAAGTAACTAGAAAAGTCATCATTGAGTGTTTTGGCTTAAACAAGCATGCTCTGACCAAGATAGACCTGCAAAAAAGTGAGGAGGATTATGCTAGGTCAAAAAAGACTTATAGAAGTGATGAGGTACCCCTATATATGAAAAGAGGCATTGGTAATAGAACATTCCCCATCTCTACTACCACTACTGAACCATTTAATGTGACAAATTTTTAGTATTACACTTTCAGCCAACTTATCAGCACAATTGAATTTAAGTATTTCTAACTAAAAATCAATTTTGGTCAAACATATGATCTAGTAAGATTCATTCTAGCTAGGTTAGATGCTTCCACAAATTTTTCAACTAAAATTGTTGGCTAAAAATATATGGAGCACCACTATGAGTCCAATTTACCATAAAAAAAAATTATTTGAAAATTTTGAAGTTTCAACAACTCCTACTAATGTAAATAACATTTTTTTAAAAATATAAAAAATACCCTTTTGTAGATCCATAAGTGTAGTTCTCAAAAATATATTTATTTTAATAGTTTAATTATTTTTTATATTTTATATTTTATTTTTACTAAAAGTAGGTTATCAACACAAAATATTAGGTTGATTACTATGCCAAGGAAAAATACTAAAACTTATTAAAAAAATAGAAAAAAATATGATGCACTAGATAAAAGAATCTATTTTAAGATGGTATAATTTTTTTTCCATTTTAGATAAATATTTAATATGAAAGTTGACATCTGATGAAAATAGTTGCTTTTTTATTCATGCACATTTTAATATTTATTTAAAAATATATATTTATCAAAATTCAAAAAAACTATATCCATGCACTAAAATTTCAAGTTATAAATACACACAAAAAATTTGAAAGAAAAAAAAATTCCTATAAAAAGTTTGATGTCCCATGCATCTTCATTTTTCAGCATTTTATCAGTAACTAAATTATAGTTTTAACTTATTAAAAACTAGTTTAAAATAATTTTTTAATTTAAAAAAAAATATACAAACATAAAATATACTAAAAAATACATATTTTACTAGTTTACATCATTTGAAAATTCAAAACATATGTGCAACTTTTTAGTGAATCAAGTTTAAAAATTGGATCAGCATTGGCTGTTTCCTTTATAAAATGTGACACAACTTTGTGCTTTTACCCTTAGGTATTTTCCAAGTGTTGGGGATATATGCTCAAGATAAAATTCCAATTGGCCTAGTGATGAAGACCATGAGAATTCAAAACCTTGAAACTAATATTGAATATGACTTTGCTTCATACCTTGAGAAGGTGTTAAATGATGAATTCTTCCAAGTTATAGAGGATAGAGCACCGACTACATTCAGACACTATTCCCTATGGTGTCATCTAATATTGTACCAAAATAGGGACCAATGGACTAAAAGAATGGACTTGGCTATAGAAGATGAGCAAGGGAATCCCACACCTGTCTAGAAATGGTGCTATATTTGGGATAGTCAGTGCAAGAATTCAAGCTTTGTTGTATTCTATGAAGAATTTGTACACAAAATCCTTCGAGTTCTTTGGTATGCAATACCAATATTTCCAACCAAAATATTGTAACTAGTGAGACCTTTGGCTTTAAGACTAGAGTAGGGTCATACACACAATTTTGGAGATTGGTTCTTCCTCCCAGAAGTTACAATAATAAGAGTTTATGGATGCCTTGTTGCTCCACACATACTGCCAATATTTGTGCTCCTCAGATTAGCATTTCTTGAATTTATGTGGAAAATGATGTGGATGGAGAAAGATGTAATGCACAAGCAGAAGAAAGACACTTTCTTTCCAAATCAAACCAAGTGTGAAGATTGGATTGTAGGCTCAGACATACTAGAGGAGTTACAATATTATTTGAAGACAAGATATGCATTGAAATCTGGAAAAGAAAGAACCCTTGACCCTAAAAATCATATGAACAACATAAGGCACAATCTTCTTACCAAAATGATAGTGCCACACCAAGTGGATTTTGAAGAAGATGTCATAAGGAATTGCATTACTTATAATGATGAATTAGTAGAAGGAAAAAATGGGAATATATGAAGAAGGTTGAAGAAAGGACGAAGCAGAGGTCCAAGGATTTCCTAGGATACTTTTTTGAGGAAAAGGACCCCATCAAGAGGATATAATTGATAATTGGTAGATTTGAAGAATTGTATAGAAAGAAGCATATCTCGAAGAACATCATAGTGGTGCAACTACAAAGCATACCCCAAGTGAAACCTCTGAGCCTCCCATGGAGCAATTACCTCCCAAAAGACAGAAGATAGGAAGCATTGAACAGTTAGTACCTTATAAGGATACTGAAGAGGTGGGAAATACTGGGAAGTGGATACAATACTGCAGTCATTGAAAGGTGATATTGAAGTTGATCAACCCATCTTTGAGACCAGTGCCCATAAACATGAGGAAAGGATGGGTGATGTAGAAAAAAAAGTACAAAGGTACATAAAGATGAAAGGGAAATTGTAGCCAGGAGATTCATAGAAGATGATGAATTCATTAAGACTCCTGATTTTAGGGATTTATGGATGAAGATGAAGATAAAAGAATTTCAAGAGAGGATGGAATTAGCTCAAGAAGGAATTGAAGAATCAGAGAAAAATGAAATGGTAGCACAAACTTTCCAGAAATTAAGAGTTGACAACATTGACATTAGCCCCCAAAAGGCTAGAGAAATAGTCTTGAAGAGCAATATGCTCATTTTCCTTGGCTTGGAATTAAAGCAAATGTTTTTGCTTGATCAAGTGCGGGCTTAGGAAGATCCAATGCTAGTTGCAGAATTTGAATCTGATGAAGGTGTGAGTGGAATTGGATATAACCCAAAGATTGAAACCCTGGCCATATCGATAAAACAGAAAAATACACAGAAGCCAAAATTATTAGATGTAATTCAAGAGATGAAAGGGGTAGTGATGGTGAGGACAATACAAGATACCACCCCTTTGGAGGCAGCCACAATGACCACACATTCAACCATGTTCACTTGAGCAACTGTTAAGGGATTAAAAGACAAATTGAAGGAGTATGAAAAGGAACAAAGGTTCCTAAATGATGAAGTTAATAAACTGTTCATGGATAATGTCAAATTGAAAGAACAATTAAGAGGAGCAGGACCCTCACAAAGAAAGGAGATGGTGTTATACAAGCCTCCTATTGCTCCAATGGATATTGTGAAGAAGATTTCTGCAGAATAGGTAACAACTCCAAAGAAGGAAGTGGATGATGTAAAGAAGGCCAAAAATCAAACCCAAGATGAAGTGAAAAGATGAATTTGTGAAGTTATGGAAAATATTCTTGAGCACATGATAAAATCAGTTATGGATAAACTAGAGAATATGCATGATAGTTATAAAACACTTCAGTGGGAAATGGAACAAATAAAGACACGTATGCTTGTATTAGATCCTTTGTTCAAAAGGTGGCAGCCTATTCACCACACTTTGGCTAAGTTATACAAAGTTCTACAAAGAAGTCCCGATGTACCCACAACATTAAAGCCAATTGAACAAACTGTGAGGATGATTATTGATGAATATCAGTATGTACAAGGGTTTGATAAAAATATTGTAACAAAAATGGATTTATTCCATACCTGCAAACAATGGTATATACCTAAAATCATGAGAGATGGTAATTAGTTGGAGGACTTGGATAAGTGGAAGAAAGAATTCAGTCAGGTTGTTCATAAGTGCATAACTCATATACAGGAGGATGATGACAGTCAGGTTGTTCATAAGTGCATAACTCATATATAGGAGGATGATGGTACCAGTCTTCCCAGGCTAAATTAGATCATGGATGGGTTGATTGTTCTTGATGTGAGATACCTAAAATTTGTCAATGATACAAAGGCATTTATAGATAGTCGATGGAAAACTCATCTTGCAAACATGCAAAATATCTAGGAATATAAGTGGCCATAAGATTTTATGGTGTATAAGTGTGAGGAAAAGTATATGGTTTTAGAAGAATAGGACACTAAGGCGAGAGCATTTGGACGTTAATGATGGAGAGGAATACTTTTCCAGATCAATGATCATGGGTCTTCTATGTTGAATAATGGAACCATATGTCAAAATGTCTTAAGTCTTCTTATTTCCTTAATTGTGCTAATTAAATAGTTGTTAGTAAAAGTAGTTATGAAAGGTTGTTTCTTTTTGTAAAAGGCTTGTAGCTTGTTTCTTCCTATATAAATAGGAAACCAAGGCCTAGTTTTAAATTATCATCATCATATATCATTTCCATTTTGAAGACTTCTATTATTAATATATATCAATTGAAGCAATATAATGGAGAACATCTTCTTATTAGAGATTCTCCATGACTGTGTTATCATTCTATATTTTTCTTATGTTTGCCATACTTATTTCTTCTTATATTTGAATGAATATCAATTATTGAGCCTCAATACTGTGCTTATGTGAATGAATATGCTGATACAGTAAAGCATTTATTGTGGATGTTGGTAGAGCTACTAATTTTTTTGAAAATATGAGCTTATTTTTCCTTGTTACATGTTCAACATAAAAATGGAAACTATTTTAAAATAATAAAGTTAACAAAGTTGCTTATTTAAATAATTGTGAGTTACGTGCATTAATATTTTATTAACTTTTGTGTCTTCACGAACATATGTTGATACAAAATGAATGGAAGAAGCATCCAAGTAATCCTATTTTTTTCTGCCAATAATTCATACCAAAGATTGAACAATTTAAGGATATTGCAATAGGTATTAATTAAGGATATGATGATGATAATATATTCTTGTACTTTTATATTCTATAAAACATTCCTTATTTTCTATGAAACAGTGTATATATTCTTGTACTTGTAAATATTCTTTTACTGTTATGTCTATTAAATAAAACAAAGTTTGAATAAAAAATGCTTCACCCTTTTTTGTAAGTGAGTATGTGAATTATTTTTTAAGGAAAAATCTTATAGTGTTTACATTTTTAGTTTACTAGTTTCAAATCTTCATTTTCTATGTATATAAAATTGTATGTGCTCTTTATCTCAAATGACATAAAACAGTAATATCATTAGAATCAGGGTTTTCAATTTCAAGACCTTCATTGTCCACACTTTTCATATCCTGTTTGTAGACTACCTTTTTTATACAATAATTTCTATAAAACACAATTTTGACAACATAGTTTAGAAAACATCAGTCCACACTCATTTATTATTCTTTGGTTTTTTTCCCTTAAGAACATCCTTAGGGAGACCTTGTTCTTCCCTCTTCTTTCACGCAGGAGTGTGTTTTAAGAAGGGGTAATCAATCAATAACTCATCCCCAATGGTAAGGTCCATAATAGCCTCAACCATTATCAATCTATCAACCTCTCTTTCCATATCTCCATATTTATCATTTATAACCTCAACAAATTGGCAATTCAGTCTTACATTAGGGTCCCTTCCCTTACTACTATTTATAAATCCTGCAATATTTTTGTGTGTGTATGCACATCCATCTATATACATAAGATGACCTCTATTCATTTCTTTTCCACTTTCCAATTGGAGATGATGTGTATACATATTCAAATTTAGACAATATGCTGACATTCTAGGCTTATATTCTGCTAGCCTTCTCCATTCACCACTGTAATATGATGGACCATAATATGACATTAATCTCCTAGTGATTTGTTCTAAATTGTTTCTATGTTTGGCTCCCACATGCAATTTTTGGAAAATAAAGAGGCCTAGATTCACTCCATGAATATTGGAGGGTTGTATCATGTAGCTATATCCCCAAAAATTGAAACACCTCGTACACTCTAGGTAGTTGTTGATCACTAGGCCAAGCACAATATAGTCGATGATCAAATGTCTCTTTGTAAACTAATCTCAAACTTAGGGGCAAGTCATCATCCCCATCACATTCATTCTCATAGGGTATGTAGTCAACCTTCCCCTTGTCTTTAAGAAAATTATGCATCTTCACACTGGTTCTTGTTCTATTACTTGTTTTCGTCAATTCCTCATCTTTCGAGCTGGTATATTGGCACATATTTTTGTTAGATGTATCATCTAATAAATGATCATTGCCCTCTAGGCTGGAAGTGGGTGATCCAGGAAACTTTAAACCAATAACTTTATCTTGCAAGTATCCATTAAGAAAAAAATAGTTATTTAAATAATATAAAACAATGTTTAAATGAAGTATACATGTTATTTATATCAAATTGGAAAATTCCTCATCACAATTCCTATTGGATTTGAATCGATTGTAGGAGGCATACTATTGACTGGAAGCCATTCATATATGTAATGTCTTTGTACAATCGCTTGTTTGAATTGTTTCTTTCCACGACATACATAACATCCACAAATAATTTTCTCAAAGTATTCATCCCATGTACTATAGTCCTGACCTACCTCTTCATTAGTGCAATCATTTGTTGTGTTTGCAGTATCCATTGTCATATCCTCTTCCACCCACTATCGTCTATGTGATTTAATAGTCTTAGGTCCACGTCTATCTACATATCTTGTTCTTTTGCTGGGTGAATGCTTAGGCTCTACATTTTCTCCAATCTCCATCTAAAATTATCAACAACATGCATTGATTTATGTCAAGATTGGATAATACATTATAAATTTCAATAATACTGTGAAAAAAGATGGACGTATCACAAAATTCCATTAGATCATTTTTTCCTAAGTCATAAAAACCTTCCTCCTTTGGTTGAGGTTGCTTTATCTTCTTACCTCTATTGTATCTACAGATTCCATTGTCTCATCTATTTCCATGGCCTCCTCTGTGAATAAAAATGTTGCCACAGAAGCTTTCACCGCACTACCACCGAGAAGGAAAAAGCAACTTGTGGGACCACAGTAAAAACCACTATACCGCATCGAGCTGATGAAGGAGTTGCGGGATAACGATGGTTACCACACTATCACACACCAATTGTAGAAGACTTGTAGGGCTGCGAGAGTCACCACAACACCACCAGGAATAGAAGGAAGACTCACGTGCCACCACAAAAGCTTTCACTACACTACCACCGAGAAGGATGAAGCACCTTGCGAGACCACGGTAAAAACTACTCTACCACACCGAGCTGATGAAGGAACCATAAGACAATGGTGGTCACAAAAACAAGGTAGGAGTTAGAATTATTTCCAACACTCTAGGTCCTATGATACACAACAATGAAAATAGTCGCTATACAACAATAATAGGTGCTAAATTAGGTGCACTTGATGCCGCCTTATACATCCCAAATAGATTACATTAACGGCCAAAAGTTAGAACTAAAGTTGGTGTTAACTAACGCTGACTAAAGCACAACTAATGAATCAAAATTAAAAATTAAAAAATTTCCCACATGAGGGAAGAAATCAGACGACAAAAAAGGGAAAAATGACGCAAGAAGGAAGAGAGTAGGGCACTACTAGAAACTGATGAATGATTGAATGTGTGATTTTAATGGCATCCACGAGACCAAGCAGCCTAAGGGACCAAGAACCAAAAATCTGAGGAATCTCCAAACACTTTTCCATGTTGGACCTTTTATGAATTTTGACCAAAAAACTAGTTGTCTTGTTGATCTTCTCCTCCTCAAATAACTCGTGCAGATTGTCAGCCTTTAAGTTGAATTTTTATGAGAAATTTGATTTAGTTTGCGATGCCATAGGTAAGGTTATGATTTTTTTTCTTGCTTGAATTTGTGATTGTTTATTACTCTTTGTATTGCATTTGAATTTGTGATTTTTTACTAGTTATGGCCTAACTAGTCCAAGCAACCTCTAAATTGTCCCATCATTATAAATTGTAACACCTTTGAGAAACCAACAAAAATTTTTACCCTACCCATTTGAGCTTTGGCTCAAAATATTATAGCATGAATCGAGGATGCCTTTGTATTCTCTCCCTAACCTGAGTATCAAGGAAATAGTGAACTGCTTCGAAAATCTGGGAATTGGGTCGGTCACTGCTGAGCAATCACTGAAAATAAATGCAAAAACAACTTGGTTTTTCCCAGCTATGCCATAGTCACTGATGCCATGAAAAATTCAGGCAAGATTGCATTATGAAAGAGTTTTCATGATAAGGTTATCAACACTAAGCAAACCGAGCAGACATATTTTCCCTAGGTTATCAACACTAAGCAAACCCAACAAACATATTTACCCAAAAAACAAAACTTTCATACCACAAACTAGACAAAAAACTTTCATACCTGACAGTGTGTACTTCATTTGTCTCCATAGACTAGACAAAAATAATTTTCCCTAGGTCACCTCAAAATTTCAAGCAATGGAGGGAAGCGAGCATTGACAACAAACTCTGGCTGCAATGAGGTAATTCATTGTCAATTTATAGATTTGTAAATGTTTCTGTTGTTTCTTTGAATTTTACTTTTTAGTTTTTTATTTCTAAATTTAAAAGAAGAAATATAATTTTAAAAAATATATATATATATAGGGACATGAGACTGACAAAGATAAAGAGGAATTAGTTTCCATATTGGGGGTAGATGCAGTGGACAAATTGGTTAATGTGGACTGGACAACACTTACCAGATACATAGAAAAATAATCTATTAATGCCTCTCAAACATTGCAAACAAATCAATTGTGTCAAAGGGAATCAATTGATTCCCCAACTAGTCCTGGATCAAGCAGAAGATCCAGGAGGAAATTAGTGACAGTAAACTCTAAGAATGCAGAATAGGGAGCAGAGACTTCCACTTCTGGGACACAGAGTTCCACCATGCCATGTTATCAATCTTGCATTGGTAGCTACAATACGAAGATAGAATACAAGGTGGTTTCAGGGGAAGTCCAAATGACGGATGCTGGGAAAATGTTTGTGAATAGGTTAAAGGAATCATTCCTTCAACGGTTCAAAGACCATCTACATTTTTCATTCTCAAAGATACCCATGCACCTGAAAAAAGTAGTTATCCATGACATGGAGACTAATTTTGGCACAGGTTGGTCTGTAAAGAAGATAAAGCTACGAATGTCTCAAAACTGCAAGAGATTTTGGTGCAACCAAACAAAGAAGATAAAAAGAATCCCTCCTGAGCTAAGGTAGAAAAAAGGCCAATTGATGTAAGTGTGAAAGTATGGAGAGAGCTTGTAAAAGCATATGAGAAGTTCGATGCATGAAGGAAGTCTGGTGAGGAGAGTACATAGGTATTTGAATTTTCTCATAAGATTATATCAAATTTATTAAATGATATTTAAATTTTATTTGTGCATAGTTAAATTGAATTAGTATATGTTTCAGGACAAAGCCTCCAAGGCTAGGCTTGAGAAACTTCGTGCCACGCATCATAGTGGCCATAAAGGTTTACAAGCCTTGATCTATACATTTGTAAGTATATTTAATATGTTAAATGATATATTTTTTTATTTCGTTGGAAAAAGTAAATGATTGCATATTAATTAGTTTAACTAGTCCATGTGCCATGCTTTGATAGGAGGAGAAATATGGCTGCCATCCAAAGAAATTTGAAAAGAATATGTTACAAAACAAAAAGTAGAATGATTTTGTAATCTAGATGGAGAACAAGGTATCAATAGTTGAGTTTCAATAACTTATTTGGATATTGTTGTGTTAATATGCCAATTTGCATCTCTTGTGTTGAGTTGTTTATTGATCCATAGGATGAGTAAATAGAGCTCAAATATTATGATTACAAGATGACCATTTATGTGCATGAATAAATAGTAGAAGGATGTAGATGAACTCAATTCATCTAACTTTATGCCTCTTGGCAGAAATTCCTCTTGAATCTCTAATATCAGGTTCCCAAGACTTCCCTGTAGCTTTTCCCTTTCGCTGCCACCTTTCCTCTTCATAGTGAGACTCATCTCCTTTTTCCTTATATGCATTTCTGGCTTTTGCTTCTAATTCATTCCATGTTTTACCTTCCTCCTCTTCATAATTTTCTTCTTTTTATTTATCATCCTTTGACTCCACAAGAGATTCATCTTCTGAACCTTCTTCAGCTAATTTTGATTCCTTTTCTACATCAGAGGGTTCATACCCTTGATCTGACTCTTCTAAATTATTAGAATGAGAATCACTAGCTTCCATATTCAAAAATTCCCAACCAACATCTTCAATAAACTTATCTGGATCATTAGTAATACTCTTCAAAAATTTCTGCAAGTTCAAGTTCATTCTACTTTCATAATACTTTATCCATGGAGTTCAGTCATTCCTTGATGCCATCAAGCGAAGATTGAGGAATGGTGTACATGCATAGTACATCCCGTTTGAAGTCTTTGAAAACAATAGCCATATCAAATGCCTTTTTCCTAACTCCTACTCTCTCAAGGTTAAAAATATCAATCTCACTAATAGCGATTACTAAGAAAGGTAATTCCACCAACTCTACCAAACAATTTACCAAAGGAATAATAAAATCAGAGGCTTTGAAAGGAACTCCATGAAAACCAAGCTCTCTAAATGGTATATCAAACTCTAGTTCAAAATATTTTAGATGAGGCTGCTCCCATATAAGCTCTCTTACTGGCTTGACAAATCCTTGAAACTCTCTATGATTTTATTTTTCTTATCCCTCTCTTGTTGTCCTTTGTCAATTTCATTAGGATCATACATTGACCTTCTTGCCCCTCCTAAAGTTTGGACCACATCCATTACCTCCACATAAAACTTGACATCCTTGGTCTTCTTGGTTCCCATGCCATGACATGGTTATGCAAATGTAAATGAAGCAAAGTAATCATCTCCTTCTCATGGTTATGGCCATGATATCATGTTTTGATACATGATATCAACTCCCTCTTCCACTCTCATGGTTGAATACCAAAATCCAGCATGGTGGGCCTCCAGAGTTCCAGTCATCTTTCTTACTCTTCCACCAAATTCTAGTCTAATCCACACATCTTCCAACCTAATTGGATTTGTTTTTGAAATCTAAAGTTTCTCCTGAGTCACTAATGTAGCTCTCTCTGCCTTTTCAGACTCTTTCATTGCTACAGATCATCTTTGGGATTTAATCATCTATACCACATGGTTGATGTGCTTTGAATCCTTGCATCTAAAGGAAATTTCCTTAACATAAATACTGCTAGGGAATTTCAATGTTGCCATTGTAGTTGGCATTAAATCCGGTACCTACAACATTAATGAAAATTATCCTTATATAAGAATTCCCTCCATCTTGTTGGCTTGTAACACTCTTGATGGTGGCTAGATGAAATCTAATTTTGATTCCTCTTCTATATCAGAGGGTTCATATCCTTGATCTGACTCTTCTGAATTATCAGAATCAAAATCACTAGCTTCCATATTCAAAAATTCTCAACCAACATCTTCAATAAATTTATCTGGATCATCAATAATACTCTTCAAAATTGGCCACTAGTTCAAGTTCATTCTACTTTCATAATACTTTATATCCATGGAGTTCAGCCATTTCTTGATGCCATCAAGCAAAGATTGAGGAATGGCGTCAATGCGGAGTACATCCCGCTTGAAGTCTTTGAAAACAATAGCCATATCAAATTCATTTTTCCCAACTCCTACTCTCTCAAGGTTAACAATCTCAATCTCACTAATAGAGATTACTAAGAAAGGTAATTCCACCAACTCTACCAAACAGTTTACTATAGGAACAATAAAAGCAAAGGCTTTGAAAGGAACTCCATGAAAACCAAGCTCTCTAAATGGTATATCAAACTCTAGTTCAAAATATTTTAGATGAGGTTTCTCCCATATAAGCTCACTTACTCGCTTGACATATCCTTGAAACTCTATATTGATTTTATTTTCCCTGTCCCTCTCTCGCTGTTCTTCCTCAATTTCATCAGGATCATACATTGACCTTCTATCCTCTCCTAAATTTTGGACCACATCCATTACCTCCACATAAAACTTGACATCCTTGGTCTTCTTGGTTCCCATGCCTTGATATGGTTATACAAATGAAAATGAAGCAAAGTAATCATCTCCTTCTCTGCTGGCTGGATGGTGCAGGAGCACCCAAGCTCTTCAAGGAACACTTCAAGAGTTAGGAGAGTGCAGGGGTCAGGAGGACCTTTCCATCATATCAAAGCATCAATTATAATCTTTTGAAGCCTATAATGGCTTTTGAAATGGATAAGAACATGAAGGGAGTCAACTGTCCTAAGGGTCCTGATAAGGACCCTAGGACCAAAATGCATCGTAATTGACAAATAGTGTCCTAAGAGTCTAGATAGGTTTTTTTTTGTTTTAATCATGTTAATTAAGGTTGAATAATGCCATGTAATAGATTTTAAGTCTTCTTAGTTAGTAGGAGTTAATAAAATAAAAGTTGGAAAATTCAAATTTTAAACTTCCAACTTTGGGCGGGAAAGTGACTTTTAGGAGTTTTAGCAACTTTAATGTAATCAAACTAATTCCAAATGGTTTTAGAAGTTATGGGATGGATCTATATCCCTAAAGGAATCATTTTTATGGAGTTTGGGTTTCTGGTACAGTGTTTGTACGGACTGCTACAGGAAAAGACTAAAAAATTTCAATTTTCTTGCAATTTTTGATGCTTCCTTGATGAGTTTCTAATTTCTTTTGGTGTTATGATCCATAGGATATATTGAGGACTTTATTTCACATGAATTTAACCTTTTTAATGACCTGATAAATGTTAGGAATCAGTTTCTTGTATTATATTGCTGACTGTCCTCAAGAAAGTATAGATTTTTCACTAATTTTGAGGTTTTTCATGGATGTTTGATCCATATCATGGAGGAATGTTGTTGTAACCTATGAGATGGATCCCTTCTAACATGTATCATACAAAAATAACAAACTAATGTGCAGGAAGGAAGAGTTACAAGGTGTACACTGAGTTTTGTCAAGGAAAAGGGCATGAAAATGGTGCCTAAAGTGTAGCAGCAAGAGATCTACCTTAATAAGGGGTATATTTTTTAGTTGAAGGTGTTTAGATATGTTGAGTTATTGGTGAAAAGTCCAAGAGAAGGTTTTGGAAGTGTTGGGAAAGCTAATTTTCAAGAGGTCCTAGTTTTGGAGCAATTTAGTGAGGGTTTTGTGTTTGAGGGTGTCAAGGGTGTCATAGGTGCCTAAAAACTTGAAAATCCTTGGTTTGGGAACATTTTAAGATACTATTGAAAGTCTTATAATCTGGAGTTAATATTTGAGTAGGGTTGCTTTGAAAAAGAGGGCTAATTAGGCCTTGATTTAGTGGAAACAATAGATTTTGCAAAGAGTGGTCTGCAACAAGTGACAACATCGTTTGGGTATGTTGTTTAGAATCATAAACCACATCTGAATCAATCATTATATTGGAGGGTCCTTTGGGGAAGCTAAGTGAAAAGTCAACAAAATCATCGCTAGAGGCCTAGTTGGGCTAGAAGCCTAGTCAAGGTGGAAAAAGTGAGGTTGTGTTTAAGTTAGAGGTTTTGGGGCTTGAAAACATTCAAGACAAGTTTTCTTGAGTCTTTTAAAATCTTTCCAAGGGTTTGGGTCCATAAGTGAAGGTTTAAAGTTATAAGTGAAACTTTGAGTCTTATCTCCTGCAAGGTGCCTAGAAGAGGGTATGAGGTTGCTTCATTGAAATCCTTGAAATCATTATGTGTTTCCAAAATTCCCATAGCCTCTGCACCAAAGTGGTATCAGAGTAGTGAGTATGTCCTTTAGGGATTGAAGAATCATCAATGGAACCTAAAAATCAGTTAGCAAGGGAGTTGGAGTTAAGGGAAACCTTGGAAAAAGAAAGAAGAGAAAGAAGAGAACAAGAAGCAGCAAGAGAGCAGGCCATAGCAAGGGAAGAAAGGAAATGGAGAATAGAGAGAGAGAGACTATGCAAGCAAGGATAAATAACCTTGAGAGAAGTAGAAGGAGAGAAGAACAAGAAAACCAAGAAGATAATGATGAAGAAGAAGAGTATGTGAGGGCAAATCAAGAACAACCGGCATATGATATAGAAGACCCTGAGGAAAGGAGGTTATTGAGATTGCTGAAAGCAATACAACATCATGGAGGAAAGAGTCACATAGATTTTCCTATCTATCAAGGGAAGATGGATAGTGAGGAGGTTAAGTTTGAAGTGATGGATGAAGAGAGGAAGGTTAAGTTTGCCAAAACCAAGTTGAGAGGTACAACATTGACATGGTGGACTAGTTTTTAGAATGATAGGATGGCTCGGGGATTGGAAAAAGTTTCTACATGGGAAAGGATGAAGATTTTGGTCAAGGAAAAATTCCTACCATCTAATTACACAATTCATGTGAAGAGGATGAGGTAGAATTTAAGACAAAAGGACATGGATGTGATATCCTATACTGAGCAGTTTCACAAGCTTGGTATCAGAGGAGGTTATGAAGAAGATGATGAGAAAGTAGCCAGGTATATCAATGGCTTAAGATATAACTTACAAGATGAGATTGGTTTGCAGTTGCCAAGGACATTAGGAGAATGTTTTCAGTTGGCCATTAGAGCAGAAGAAAAGGTGAAAAGGAAGCAAGAAAGGTCAAGCAATGGTGGAAGAGGAGGTAGTTCAAACAGAGGCAGAGGTAATAGAGAACAAGGACAAGGCAACAATGATAAGAGCAGCAATGACAAAGGTAAAGAGGTGGTTTCAGATCAAAGAGGTGGATACACTCCTAGAGGAGGGGGCGGATTTGGACAAGGTAGAGGCCCATTCACAGGTAGGTGTTTCAATTGCAATGAACCAGGGCATCCTTCCTTCAAGTGTTCTAAATGGGAACAATTTGATAGGGGCAGAGAAAGGAGAGCTAATTTGGTACAACAAGAAGAAGACAAGAAGGAGGAACCAATAAAATTTATGGTAGACCTTGTAATTGATGGTGAGTTTCTTATGGTCAAGCAAGGAGAAAGACTTCATCAAGAGCCAAAGGTGACTATCTTTAAGACAAATTATCTCAGTCATAGTAAAATACACAAATTACTCATAGATTCAAGGTCACATAGCAATTTAGTTTCAACTGATATGGTAGCCAATTTAGGAATTGACACATTTGATCATCCTACTCCCTACAAGGCTACTTGGGTCACTCAAATGCATCATGTAGAAATTTGTAAGAGAGCTTATGTATATTTTTCAATTGGATCATATCAAGATAGGGTGCTTTGTGATGTCATTCCAATGACTTGTGGTCATATTATGTTAGGGAGACCATGGCAGTATGCTAGGAGGACAGTGCATGATGGATTCCATAATACATATTTGGTGCATAAAGGAGATAGTAGATATAAGTTGGTTCCTTTGCCTTTGGATCAGTCTAATGAAAGTTTTGTGATCTATTTTGAGAAACATTTGCAGGTAAATATGCAGGGTAGGACAGGGGAAGATACTAGTTGGAAGAGGAATGATGAGTTGCAGCAAAGATATGAGGTGGACAGTCCTAAAAATTAGAATATTTGGGACTTGGACAGTATTAAGATTGGAAGTATTGAGTGCCCTATTGTTGAGGGTAATAGAGGTGGTGTTTCTTCACAAAGAAATTAGTGGCATAGAGGCAGAAACATGGCACAAGAACAAACTGAGATCAGATAGCAAAGAAGACAAACAAAACACAGTTTTGACACTAACATTATGAGTGACATGAATGCAGGTTGGCAGAAGAGGAAGAAGGTGACTTTGGAAGATTACATGCCCTATAATTTAAAGGTGAAAACATGTAGGAATAAGGAGACATATGGTGGTAGCAAGTTGGATGTTTCTTGGGGCAAAAACTATTTCTTTCTTGGGGAGAATGGTGCAGGAGCACCCAAGCTCTTCAAGGAACACTTCAAGGGTTAGGAGAGTGCAGGGGTCAGGAGGACCTGTCCATCATATCAAAGCATCAATTATAACCTTTTGAATCCTATAATGGCTTTTGAAATGGATAAGAACATGAAGGGAGTCAACTGCCCTAAGGGTCCTGATAAGGACCCTAGGACCAAAATGCATTGTAATTGACAAATAGTGTCCTAAGAGTCTAGATAGGTGTTTTTTTTGTTTTAATCATGTTAATTAAGGTTTAATAATGCCATGTAATATATTTTAAGGCTTCTTAGTTAGTAGGAGTTAATAAAATAAAAGTTGGAAAATTCAAATTTTAAACTTCCAACTTTGGGCGGGAAAGTGACTTTTAGGAGTTTTAGCAACTTTAATGTAATCAAACCAATTCCAAATGGTTTGAGAAATTGTGGGATGGGTCTATAACCCTAAAGGAATATTTTTACGGAGTTTGGGTTGCTGGTACAGTGTTTGTATGGACTGCTACAGGAAAAGACTAAAAAAATTCAGTTTTCTTGTAATTTTTGATGCTTCCTTGATGAGTTTTTGATTTCTTTTGGTGTTATGCTCCATAGGATATATTGAGGACCTGATTTCACATGCATTTAACCTTTTTAATGACCTGATAAATTTTAGGAATCAGTTTCTTGTATTATATTGCTGACTGTCCTCAAGAAAGTATAGATTTTTCACTAATTTTTAGGTTTTTCATGGATGTTTGATCCATCTCATGGAGGAATGTTGTTGTAACCTATGAGATGGATCCCTTCTAACATGTATCATACAAAAATAACAAACTAATGTGCAGGAAGGAAGAGTTACAAGGCGTACACTGAGTTTTGTCAAGGAAAAGGGCATGAAAATGGTGCCTAAAGTGTAGCAGCAAGAGATCTACCTTAATAAGGGGTATATTTTTTAGTTGAAGGTGTTTAGATATGTTGAGTTATTGGTGAAAAGTACAAGAGAATCTTTTGGAAGTGGTGGGAAAGCTAATTTTCAAGAGGCCCTAGTTTTGGAGCAATTTAGTGAGGGTTTTGTGTTTGAGGGTGTCAAGGGTGTCATACGTGCCTAAAAACTTGAAAAACCTTGGTTTGGGAATATTTTAAGATACTATTGAAAGTCTTATAATCTGGAGTTAATATTTGAGTAGGGTTGCTTTGAAAAAGAGGGCTAATTAGGCCTTGATTTAGTGGAAACATCATATTTTGCAAAGAGTGGTATGAAACAAGTGACATCATGGTTTGGGTATGTTGTTTAGAATCATAAACCACATCTAAATCAATCATTATATTGAAGGGTCCTTTCGGGAAGTTAAGTGAAAAGTCAAAAAAACCATCGCTAGAGGCCTAGTTGGGCTAGAAGCCTAGTCAAGGTGCAAAAAGTGAGGTTGTGTTTAAGTCAGAGGTTTTGGGGTTTGAAACCATTCAAGACAAGTTTTTTTGAGTCTTTTAAAATATTTCCAAGGGTTTGGGTCCATAAGTGAAGGTTTAAAGTCATAAGTGAAACTTTGAGGCTTATCTCCTGTAGGGTGCCTAGAAGAGGGTTTGAGGTTGCTTCATTGAAATCCTTGAAATAATTGTGTGTTTCCAAAAGTACCATAGCCTCTACAACACTGGAAGAATGCATGCTTAATGTTTTGATACATGATATCAATTCTCTCTTCTGCTCTCATGGTTGAATACTGAAATCCAGTATGGTGGGCCTCCAAAGTTCTAGTCATCTTTCTTCCTCTTCCACCAAATGTTGGCTTGATCCACACGTCTGCTAGCCTAATTGGCTTTGTTTTTGAAAGATGGAGTTTCTCTTGAGTCACTAATGTAGCTCTCTTCCTTTTTATATTCTTTAATTGCTATAGATTGTCTCTAGGATTTAATCATATGTACCACATGGTTGATGTTCTTTGAATCCTTGCATCTAAAGGAAATTTCCTTAACATAAATACTGCTAGGAAATTTCAATGTTTCCATTGTAGTTGGAATTAAAGTCGGTACTTGCAACATTAATGAAAATTATCCTTATATAAGAATCCCCTCCATCTTGTTGCCTTGTAACACTCTTGATGGTGGCTAGATGAAATCTGATTCTGATTCCTCTTCTACATTAGAGGGTTCATATCCTTGATCTGACTCTTCTGAATTATCATAATTAGAATCACTAGCTTCCATATTCAAAAATTCCCAAACACCATCTTCAAAATATTTATCCAGACCATCAGTAATACTCTTCAAAATTGGCCGCTAGTTCAAGTTCATTCTGATTTCATAATACTTTATATCCATGGAGTTTAGCCATTCCTTGATGCCATCAAATGAAGATTGAGGAATGGAGTACATGCAGAGTACATCCCACTTGAAGTCTTTGAAAATAATAGCCATATCAAATACCTTTTTCCCAAGTCATACTTTCTCAAGGTTAACAATCTCAACACTAATAGCGATTACTAAGAAAGGTAATTCCACCAACTTTACCAAACAGTTTACCGTAGGAACAATAAAAGAAGAGGCTTTGAAAGGAACTCCATGAAAACCAAGATCTCTAAATGGTATATCAAACTCTAGTTAAAAATATTTTAGATGAGGCTGCTCCCATATAAGCTCTCTTACTCGAGCTTGACAAATCCTTGAAATTTTGTATTGATTTTATTTTTCCTGTCCCTCTCTCATTTTTCTTCCTCAATTTCATTAGGACCATACATTGACCTTCTTGCCCCTCCTAAAGTTTGTAACACATCCATTACCTCCACATAAAATTTGACATCCTTGGTCTTCTTGGTTCCCATGCCCTGATATGGTTATGCAAATGAAAATGAAGCAAAGCAATCATCTCCTTCTCCATTGGTTGGAAGAATGCATGCTTAATGTTTTGATACATGACATCAGCTCTCTCTTCTACTCTCATGGTTGAATACCGAAATCCAGTATGGTGGGCCTCCAAAGTTCCAGTCATCTTTCTTCCTCTTCCACCAAATGTTGGCCTGATCCACACGTCTGCCAACCAAATTGACTTTGTTTTTGAAAGCTGAAGTTTCTCCTGAGTCACCAATGTAGCTCTCTCTGCCTTTTCAAACTATTTCATTTCTACAAATCATCTCTAGGATTTAATCATCTATACCACATGGTTGATGTGCTTTTAATCCTTGCATCTAAAGGGAATTTCCTTAACATAAATACTGCTAGGGAATTTCAATGTTGCCATTGTAGTTGGCATTAAAGCCGGTACCTGCAACATTGAAAATTATCCTTATATAAGAATTCCCTCCATCTTGTTGGCTTGTAACACTCTTGATGGTGGCTACATGAAATTTGATTCTGATTCCTCTTCTACATCAGAGGGTTCATATCCTTGATTGGACTCTTCTAAATTATTATAATCAAAATCACTAGCTTCCACATTCAAAAATTCCCAACCACCATCTTCAAAAAATTTATTTGGATCATCATTAATACTCTTCAAAATTGGCTGCCAGTTCAAGTTCATTCTACTTTCATAATAATTTATATCCATGGAGTTCAACCATTCCTTGATGCCATCAAGTGAACATTGAGGAATGGCATCAATGCGGAGTACATCCTACTTGAAGTCTTTGAAAATAATAGCCATATAAAATGCCTTTTTACCAAGTCACACTCTCTTAAGGTTAACAATCTCAATCTCAAGTATTAGCTAGGGAATTTAAAATTTTATTATGGTATGTGCACTTTGATATGATGTAATATGATTATGGTTTTGTATCATATGTTGTAATATTAGATATATAACAAAAAAATAAATTATTGTATGAAATAAATAATAACTTTTCATTCTAAATGTTTTTTTTTTGTAGAACACGGGTCTTCCAGAAGATCAAGATGATCCTCAACATGATATAGATCCACAAAATATTGGTTCAGTTTCCACTACATATCACATGGCAAAGAATGATGCAAAAAACACCGAGGCCAATGACAATGATGATGATGATGACGACACTGACAACGATGATGATGATCACGATGGTGATTATGATGATGATGAGACAGTTGGTGGTAGTAACCAGTGACATTCATGATCATATAGATTGCATAATGGATCATTGCTGATATATCGTTATGATGACTATTTTCATGGTTACTATCATATGTATCATTTTCACGGCCTACAGTACTATATTATTGAGTTGTATCATATTGACATGTATCATTTTCAAATTTTCACTATATCATTTGGACATGCATCATCTTGACTTGTATCAATTTGAGTTACATAATTTATCAATTTTATTCATATCATTTGTACATGTATCATTTTCAGTTATGTTGACTATTGGACATGTATCATTTTGACATGTTTTTGATGTACTGGCATAGTTGAATTTCACTTGTTTTAGTTATATATGATGATGATCTTATCAGTATTGACTTGTCAATTTATATATATTAAAAGTAATCGATGATTTTTGGATGGGTATTTATTATGTATGATGAATTTAGTTTACTTTTCAAATTCAATTAAATTATAGATATTTGACTCGCTTGTTTTAATTATAGATGATGATCATGTTATAATAATACTTCAGGAGGTGATGAAAGGTAAAATTAATGCTTGGCACCTCTAGAACATAATTGGAATTTTTGTGGTGAGCCACATTAAAAGAGGTGGTAATGTGGAAGTGTATGTCTTATCTAAATGGGCTTTAAACTTTGGTGAAATAGGGGAATTTAGGTTGGAGGATTTTAGAGGTGTTAAGTTAGCGGAAAATGCCTTAAATGAAGAAGGTGGTGAAGCGAGTGAAGTAGGTTTGACATGACAAGCGAAGGCAAGGGTGGTGGGCGGTGGTGAAGTAGTACTTCATTAATAGAAAGTGTGGTCAATCCAAGATGGTGTTAAATGCAAGCCCTTAATTAAGATGTGTTAATTGCATTTGGAAAGGGTCGAGAAAAACTCCGCAACAAACTTTGGTGGTGACGGTGTTGGTTGTCAAGAGAAATGGAAGCCAATTTCACCTTCCAATCACAAAGATCTTTGGGCCCATTTTATGGAGAGGCATTCGGAAAATGACTAGATGAATTTTTCCTTGTTGACGAAGAGCAGCTAGTGTAGTGTGCAAAAATGATTTGTGCCAAGGATTTTGGCTCTCTAAAACAAAAATACCAAACCAACATGGACGTTTACTCCATAATTGTGGCGTGGGGCTTGGATTTAGGTGAACCAATGGAAATGGTGAGGATGGTGATGAAGAAAATCATGCATGAAATTTTTTTGGTAGGCATGAAGTCCATTCTTGAATGGGTGGTTTTGGGTGTAGGTTTATATTAATCTGAAGGACTTGTAGATGATCAAATTGAGGAGCACTATGGGAGACTGGGGTTCAAACCTTTTATTTGTTGGCTGGAAGGAAAATGCAAAGCTCGTTGTCATGAGGAAGTGTGTTTGGGATGAAAAGTGCTCAAAGTATTCATCAAACTCATGTAGGTCGATGAAGATATGGCACAAGAAAAGGAAAAGATGTGGGGATTGGAAGTGAAAAGGAAGTGCCAGAAAAAGAAGTTGGGGAAGCAGCGAAAGTCGAAGAAGCTATTGGTTTTCATTTTTACTGTAACCAGGTTGGTCTTCTAATCTACCTATGGAATTGCCAATTCCAATCAAGGGCAGCTCGAAGGACCTGGACCAACTAAAGAGGACTTTAAAATACCTCCTACACTTTGGGCTTTGCAAGACCTTAGAGGATGATCCCTTAATGCTTTTACAATCTTTCCACCATTATCATAAATAGCATTAACAACAACAGATAATCTCATCTAATAGCTCAACATAATAGGATAATACTGAATAGAATTGGCTGTTCATCAGTAATATCAACTATTTGGAGCATAAAATAACTACAACACCTAGGGATTTAAAAGGATTTTTAATTTATAATTTTTTTCTGAGGTGCACTGAGTTGCAAGATAAATCAGTGCCTAATTCTGGGCCATGGAGTCAAACACATAAAAAGAATTCATCAACAAATGACATTCAACTAGTGGATTTAAATTTTTAATGTCTTGCATCAACTGTTAGTGTCTTACACCAACAATCCCATCCTGTTAACAATCAAACTATCCTTTCCAAATCCAACCTCCACACTTGAAATCACTGTTATCTGCTCAAAGTATTTAACCATTTCTTTGAAATAGACCCATAAACAAATAACACAATCTCATGAAATTTGAGATGAAAACTCAAAGATAATTTGTATTATTGAATTCATATGATTAAAACTGTACAAGTATGGAGACAATTTGAGGATATTCACGAATGTGCACACACTTTCATGATTTATTTGCATAAAATGGTTGTATTTTCTCATAAAATCAGAAATTATAGCTTATAGACTCAATATGACTAAGAATTTACAATTCTCTATCTACCCTAGCCTCATAAAAAACCCCAAAACTAGAAAATGAGAAGAGAAGAGAATATAAAGAAAAGAGAAGCTCCAAAAGAATCCCTAAAATTGATTGGGAAATGCCATCTGGAATCTCAATTCACCATTGATCAACAATTTCTCAAAGCCTCTCTCCTCTCTCTATAACTGAATTTTCCTCTTCATTCGCCTTTGTCCAAGTTGTCTTGCAACAGAGAATTCTGCCATGTGATGAAATTCACTCCATTCTACCCGCTGTGTGAAAAATGCCTTTGTGCCCGTGAAAATTTTGTTTTGCCCTTATGTTGCACTTTATATTTTTCCTTCTAATTTTATGCAAAGCAAAATATATTATTTCCATATGTATAGTGAATATAAAATTCACTTTTACTTGTTTTTCTATTTACCTCCACCAATAAAATATTTGACTGCACAACAAATAAATTCACTTTATCATAGTGAATTTTGTTTTACCCTTGACAATGTTGTATTTTACTTTCCAACAAATATAAAAGTTTTACACTTTTATATCTGCACCTTTTGCCTGTGCATCTTACATTTTAAAAAATATTAACATGTGAAAGCCCATCATTTACCTCCAACATTAAGACACCTTTACCTTCATATATTTTACTCAAGGCCCTTTTTAAGTTTGTCACATTTTATTTTACACCAATGTGTAAAATATTCACCATACATGCATGAGCCATTATTTTGAATATGGACTTCGTCAAATTTCCCTTGGGAAACTTTTCCTTTCACCAGTTGGGCCCATCATTTAAATATTTTCACCACCAGTAATGTTTAACTTTCAAATGTTTTACTTCCCCCCAAACATCGTTTTAAATTTAAAACAATGGGCATTAAATAAAAACAAGTGAAAGCCCTTTTAAACATCTTCGTGCCTTTATTTACCTAAGGAAAGCTTTTCCTGGGCCCAACTCATTAAATATTTTCTCTTCAAATTTTCTTTTAAACTTTCATCGGGCAAATTATTGAAATATTTTCTTCGCTGCAAATAAAAACCTTGACTTTCCCGTGAGTTGCAAATGCCTTGGGTCCACCATGAGCCACGTGTCACCAACCCGCAATTTCATTAGAATTAACCTCCTTGCATCTTGGGATTGTGATTTGGCAGGAAATGGTAGAGATGTCACTAGGTTTCACACCTTTTGATCTCCTCCGTAGATCTTCCATTCTGCTTCTTTTTCCACATTTCGCCCTAATTTTCTCCTTTGTGCGTTCAAGCTCGATGCTCTACATTTACCGGGTAGTAGCGACCATTTTTCATTTTATGTTGGCTGCCATTCATTTGGGGTTTTTAGCAGCCATGCCTTCATTTTAGTTTTTCCAGGCGTGAGCTTTTACTTCTGCAGATTGCATTTTCTTTGAAGTCTTTTAAAGCGTCTTCAACAATTTCATTGCATTTGTTTGGGATCTCTAAAACTTTTGACAACACTCCATTCTCATTATGCTGGCACTATGGCAGGCATTCCATGGGATCACATTCACTTAAAAAATTCCATCACACTGATTCTTCCAGCATGGTCCTCCTTTGTTTCTTTGTTGTACATTACCTACCCCCTCCACTTGTTGTGCGCCATGTTCATTGGCTGCCATTATCTCGTCACTGGCAGATTTACTCATGGAATTCCATGAGATCACACTTAAAGGTGTTTCCTCATAGCTTTGATGGATGTATATGCCCTGTCCACCATTCTCTGCATTCAACATTCCATGAGACCACAATTATTTAAGAAATCTACCCTTTGTCTTCAAAACCCATGCCATGATTGCCTCTATCTAGCTTAAACATTTCACTTTCTATTGACCTTTGTAGATTGCACTTTCTTTAGAGTTACTAAGGTCTTTTCAACAAACATTGTTTGCATATCTATCTTCTCATCTTAATGTCTTTTGAAGTCACATTTAAAGAAACATTCTTTGAAGACCAAGGGCATAGCAACAAAATGGAGTTTTCCCAAGCAATATTAATTCTGCAGTTAGTGTGGGCCATTTTGGTTTGATGTAAACATTTTACCAACAAGAATAGAAACCTTTTAAGAAGAGTGGTAGCGTACTTGGAATATCATTGCTCTTACAATAGTATTATCTGTCAGTTGCTAATTCTTTGCATTTAATTCTCCCCTTTTTCCCAAGCATATGTGACCTCCATCTTTGTAAGGTTTCCCAGTTTAATCTCAAGAATCCTTTTCACAATAAATATTGTTTGTTGTTTACCTTGTGTAGAATCTAGAGATTCTTCATTCAAACTTGATGCTATCTTGCCAATCACAAATCATACTACTAATTTCGTAGTATTTAACTTTACTCGCACCCATACACTCTTTGCAACCTTAGAGTATTTGAGAAAAATGCCTCAAACAATAAGCATAGAGAGCATAAAACAAATATCAATTATGTGTTCCCTATATCCCCTGTTATTAAAACCAGCTTTGTGCATGGTGACAGATGTCTCTAATTCAACCTTAGAAAATGAATGCTTCTCATATTCAATTCTGCACTAACATACACCATAATAGTGCAAAGCATGTCGGGCCCCATGTGGCCCGACTAAAAAAAAAATCATTTTGAAACAATTTTTCTCCTCAATTGACTCAACACTGCTTCTTGAATGAATCTAGTGCAAAAATTCAAACTTGGTTTCCATCAAAAATCACTTTAGGCATGAAAACATTAGTCCTGAGAATGCAATGCAAAAGACAACTCGAAAAAAGGAGTCACGAGGTGAAAGATATTCTTTGTCAAAGTTGCTTACTTTAACTTTCTACAACAAACAGCTGTTCTGAACCAATTAAAACTGATCAAATCACCTTGTTGAAAAATATCAAATCAACTCCTGAAGGCTTGCCATTGAACACAATAGCTCATTTAGATACACTAAGCATGTGCACAAAAGTTTTTAGCTTGAATCATCTCTGATCAAAAGATATGAAGTGTCAAATTTGACAACCTTGAAATGCTATCAAGAATGTAACTGCAAAACAGGAGAAATTTCATTTGGTTTTGATCTGCTAAAAATAGCAAATCAACTCGTGGGGCCTTGAAAACTGACATGTGAGCTCATTCTGGTATAGAGAATGTAAAACAACAATCATTCTGACATGACAGTGAACCAGTTGAAAAATGCAAGCTCAAACAAGAGACTACTTTGCAAAACTGAACATTTGCAAACAACTGAATAGTGACAAAACCCTCCAGCTTCACTTTTTGAAACCTTGAGAAAACTCATCATCAGAAGCTGAAAATTGACATGCACATTCACATAGGACACATTAGTGTGTGTGCAAAGGAATTTTTCTTAGAATTCAATGGGCTTCAAATTATGACCCTCCAAAGTAGGTCATTCAAGCAAGTTCATCAGACACACTTCTTAAAGTGTAGAGGCAAAATTTTGAGATGGGCATCTCAAATTTGTAAAATTTGAGAGTGCCAACAGTGGCTCCGACTGTGGATGTATGCCCCCTATGGGAATAGCAAGATTCCAGATCTCTGGGGAGTAGACCAAATAACTGAGTCAATCAAGTAGTCCTCAAACTGCTCCTTTATTCACCTTTATTTTTCAACTTCATCTGGTGACCCCAGGCCACCAAATGTAAAAGGGGAGTCAAAATTTACCTCTGTCAAACATAATTCTATAAAAAGAACTGATCTCCCTCAACTCATTCTTGCCTCTATCAAACCACAACAACATAGGTGATTGCATCCGTACAAACATAAGGATTAGGCTGCCTTTGTGCAAGTGAGAACTTGCTCTTTGTTTGGCTTTGTCATCAATTGGCAACCAAATCAAATAGTTTTCATCATTGCCACTCTCTTCATTCTCTGCTTTTGTATCAAGTGGCAACATGAGAAAATGGGGATCAAGACCATATGAAAGCACAGTCTTATCACAACCATTTGCTTGATTGAATATGCTGGTACCTCTCAACAGGCCATCATATACAACATCATCAACATGTTCATAATCCTCGTACATTTGAAAGTCAAGGACACTTTCAAAATGTTGATTATTATGTGGAAAAGACTGATCACATTGATCATTTACATCATTCTCAAGCTGAAAAAAACTTGATTTAATGTTTTGCACATTGCCACATTCTATGAAAACTCCTTCCAGCTGACAAAAGTAGCACCCACAATTTGGCTTGTGGCTGGAACTATCAAGTTCAATCTGATCATTATTTTGCATTTCAAAGGTGAAATTATTAGGACTTACCAAAAGATTTGACATATTATGCAAACTATTTCCAAGTGTATGCAAAGAGATACACTCATGAATTGACACAATCTATATTTTTTCTTCATCATGCTGGTAGTGAGAGTCATAAAAAATTTCTCACTCATCATCATCTGTTGTCATATTGTCATCTTCTGAACATAAGTTATCAACCTTTTCAATATCACAAGCTTGGTCAACAAGCAATTTTGGTTCAGAATCATAATCTGATTTCTCATCAAAATCAACCTCTACATCCACATGAAAAGACTCATGGCTAGGCTCATTCAAGTCAACAAACAAAGACTTGTTTAAATCTGCATCAAAGTTTTCAAAACTTGGCTCATTAGATGCACAATCCTCATAGTCATTTGTTGCTTCAAACTCATGAAAACAGATCCCTAAGTTTGCATCAGCATGTTCACTTTCATAATCATCATACATTACATCATTTCCATCATATAGTTGCTTGTATTCATCCTCATTATTATCATCATGATCAGTTGGTTCATAATTTGAAGGAGAATTAGATTCACATGCATCATACCTTACACCATGAAGATCATCATCATCTTCAAAGACAAAATATGCATATTCAGTGGTCAATAGATCTGAGATTTGTTCACAACTTAATAGATCATTGTTCTGATCTATTCCTTCTACTATTTCCTCTTCTTGATCTTCACTTGAATTGGATACATTATCAAATTGAAAATCAAGGTATGCCAAATCATCATCATCATCAAAGTCTAAAAACTTAATGGGCTGATCATAAACAGGGTCTCCCCAATCATAGGAGATTGAATTGTTAACAAAATTGTCAGGAACATGGTCACAATTTGTCATAGAGAATAGACCATCCATTTGTCCATCCTTACTCACCACTAGGCTGTCATAACAAGAATCCACATCTCTTTGTATTTCAACATTGGACTGGATGTCGTCATTGAGTTTGTCATTTACATCCTCTTGAGGGTAGACATAAACATCTTCTCTATCAAACTGGAAACCATCAATGGTTTCCTCATTGCAACTGCTTGTAGTTGATCTTTCAAACTAAAATTCATCACATACTCTGTCACTTGCAGCTGGTAAACTGATGTTCTCAAGAGAATTCCCTAAGTCAGCAAATTCAAATGTCTCATCATGGAGATTTATACCAAAGCTATATTAAACCCTTGTAGGATTGACATGGTCAACTGTATTACAACATTCTTGATTGCACTTCTCTTCTTCAAAGAGTAAGTCCAACTGATATCCTTCATCATGTTCTTGCCTCGGAAGACTCAGCTGCTGATTCTTAGTTTGGTATACTTCTTTTGTAAGTTGTTCATTAACAACTTTCTCATCATCTGATGATGCATATTTTTCATCTTCTACCTTCTCAACTATGCACTTTTTTGAAGACCTCTGATCGTTCACATTCACACAGTTGTTGATTTCATTAGCATGTTTACTAAAAATTGAAGACAACAAGCTTTGCATATATTCATTCATCTGCTTCTCCAAACTGTCTAGGACTATGTAAGCCATCTGCATACTCAATATTTCAAACTCTTTTAACAATGCACTAGATCCTTCTTCATAAGCTTCAAAATACATATGAATACAATATGATGTGCTAGGTCTGAAATTATCTGGGATTAGTGACAAGGAAGCAACAAATATATGACTAAAATCAACACTTGACTCTTCATCTTGTTTCTTGATCTGCTTTAACCTTATGACAAGGTCCTAGGGATCTCTCGCAAACTCTTTTCTATAGGCATTCACCAATTTATCCCAGCAAGGAAATGACTTCTCAAGGAACTTTAGATACCAATCCCTAGCTCGTGCTTCAATAGATCTAACAAAGAATCTCATCCACATCCTGATATTCAAATGAGTGTTTCTCCATGAAGTTGGAAAAACTTTTGACATGTGCATTTCCTTCACAAACAATATCCATCAAATCTAGGCATCTTCTTGTAGACTTGAGCTGGCATACTTTGAATTTTGTAGTCAACCCATGACAAATCTAACTGAGCATACAATGGATCAAAGGAATTCACAAATGGTGCAACAATTTGGAAAGTAGATACAATATGATTGTCTCTTAACCGGGCTTGTTGAAACATCAGGTGTCTTTCATCCATTTCCCTAAGTCCTCTTTCAAACAATGCTTTCCATTTAGGCCTTATCTTATACTTATGCACTCTTGTGTTCTTACACTTTGGGGTCTCAAATGAATGAAGATTATCAAACTTTTGACACTTCTTAACAAGTTGTCTCAAAGTGTCTATAGGCATGGCTATCTTATGATCCATAGATATTACAATTCAAGGCTCTCTAATTATGCATAATTACAATCATGACCATATGAAGGATTACAATGACAATTAATGAAATAATGACAACCTGGACTTGAAATGTATGAAAATACAAATGGATGGAAATCCTTAAGATGTACAAATACATTCTAACCATTGAAATTAGCAAATATTTGAGCACTAGACAAAATTACTTCAATGGAACTACAATTACATTCAACAAATCCAACAAATGGAAGTGTGCAAACATAAATTCATTGTTCTTTCCCTCTGGTAGTGCTAAATCACTAAATAGGGAACCAAAATTTATTTCTAAGAAGTTCAAATACGTGAAGAATACCTGGAAACATTGCCACTGCTACAAATTTTCTAGAAATCTTGTAGATCTGGAACTGTATTCTTTAAATCTTCAACATGTTCTTCTGACAGAGTTGCCACCTCTCTTCAAAGAGGAATGAACTTCGAACAATAGGAAGTTCTTTCACATGTAATTTTCTTTCTGAGTTCCTTTCACCAGTAGAGCACCACAGATCTTGAAATTAATTAGGTTCACTGCACCAATTATCTTTCTCCAGGCTTGAGATCCTTCAAGAATTGAACTAAATTCAAAATGGCAAAAAATAATATGACTCTGTAACTAAGCAGTCTACACTTGGAGATTCAAAGCCATCCCCAGCAGAGTCGTCATTTTGTTGGTCACTCAGATAGGAAAATAAGATGTCACAATAAATTTCAACCTCCAATTATAAACAATAGCTCAAGATTGGAATGACTCTTTTATAAGACAATTTGCAACCGGACTTCTGAGTGCATTCCCTAGCAGAGTCGCCATTTTGTTGGTTTTTGTTTTTACTGTAACTAGGTTGGTCTTCTAATCTACCTATGGAATGTCCAATTCCAATCAAGGGTAGCTCGAAGGACTTGGACCAATTGATGAGGACTTTAAAATACCTCCTACACTTTGGGCTCTACAAAACCCTAGAGGGTGATCCCTTAATGCTTTTACAATCTTTGCACCATTATCATAAACAACATTAACAACAATAGATAATCTCATTTAATAGCTCAACATAGTAGGATAATACTGAATATAATTGGTTGTTCATCAGTAATATCAACTATTTGGAGCATGAGATAACTACAACACCTAGGGATTTAAGAGGATTTTTAATTTATAAAATGTTTTCGAGGTGCACTAAGCTATAAGATAAATCAGTGCCTAATTTTGAGCCATGGAGTCAAACACATAAAAAGAATTCATCAGAAAATGACATTCAACAAGTTGATTTAAATTGTTAATGCCTTGCATCAACTGTTAGTGTCTTACACCAACAATCCCACTCCTATTATCAATAAAAATCTCCTTTCGAAATCCAACCTACACACTTGAAATCACTATTATCTGCTCAAAGTATTTAACCATTTCTTTGAAATAGACCCATAAACAAATAACACAATCTCATGAAATTCAAGATGAAAAACTCAAAGATACTTTGTATTATTCAATTGATATGATTAAAACTGTACAAGTATGGAGACAATTTGAGGATATTCATGAATGTGCACACACTTTCATGATTTATTTGCATAAATTGATTGTATTTGCTCATAAAATCAGAAATTATAACTTACAGACACAGTATGACTAAGAATTTAAAATTCACTGTCTACCCCAGTCTCATACAAAACCCCAAAACCAAAAAAATGAGAAGAGAAGAGAATATAAAGAAAAGAGAAGCTCCAGAAGAATCCCTAAAACTAATCAGGAAATGCAATCTGGTATCTCAATTCACCATTGATCAGAAATTTCTCAAAGCCTCTCTCCTCTCTCTGAACTAAATTTTCCTCTTCATTCGCCTTTGTCCAAGTTGTCTTGCAATAGAAAATATTTCCATGTGATGAAATTCACTCCATTCTATCTCTTGTGTGAAAAACACCTTTGTGCCCGTGAAAATTTTGTTTTTCCCTTATGCTGCACTTTATATTTTGCCTTCTAACTTTATGCAAAGCAAAATATATTATTTCCATATGTATAGTGAATATAAAGTTCACTTTTACTTGTTTTTCCATTTACCTCCAGCAATAAAATATTTGACTGCACAACAAATAAATTCACTTTATCATAGTGAATTTTGTTTTACCCTTGACAATGTTGTATTTTACTTTCCAGCAAATATAAAAGTTTTACACTTTTATATCTGCACCTTTTTCCTGTGCATCTTACATTTTAAAAAATATTAACATGTGAAAGCCCATCATTTACCTTCATCATTAAGACAACTTTACCTTCATATATTTTACTCAAGGCCCTTTTTAAGTTTGTCACATTTTATTTTACACCAATGTGTAAAATATTCACCATACATGCATGAGCCATTATTTTTAATATGGCCTTCATCAAATTTCCCTTGGGAAACTTTTCCTTTCACCAGTTGGGCCCATCATTTAAATATTTTCACCACCGGTAATGTTTAACTTTCAAATGTTTTACTTCCCCCCTAACATTGTTTTAAATTTAAAACAATGGGCATTAAATAAAAACAAGTGAAAGCCCTTTTGAATGTCTTCATACCTTTATTTACTTGAGAAAAACTTTGCCCAGGCCCAACTCATTAAATATTTGCTCTTCGAATTTTCTTTTAAACTTTCATCGAGAAAATTATTGAAATATTTGCTTTGCTGCAAATAAAAACCTTGACTTTCTCGTGAGTTGCAAATGCCTTGGATCCACCACGAGCCATGTGTCACCAACCTGTGATTTCGTGAGAATTAACCTCCTTGCATCTTGGGATTGCGATTTGGTGGGTAGTGGTGGAGATGTCACTAGGTTTCAGACCTTTTGATCTCCTCCGTAGATCTTCCATTCTGCTTCTTTTTCCACATTTCGCCCTAATTTTCTCCTTTGTGCATTCAAGCTCGATGCTCTGCATTCACGGGACAATAACAACAATTCTACATTTTATGTTGGTTTCCATTCATTTGGGGTTTTTAGTAGTTGTGCCTTCATTTTAGTTTTTCCAAGCATGAGCTTTTACTTCTGCAGATTGTATTTTCTTTGAAGTCTTTTAAAGCATATTCAACAATTTCATTGCATTTGTTTAGGATCTCTAAAATTTTTGACAACACTCCATTCTCATTATGATATTGCTATGGCAGGCATTCGACGAGATCATATTCACTTAAAAAGTTCCATTGCATTGACTCTTCCAGCATGGTCCTCCTCTGTTTCTTTGTTGTGCATTACCTGCCCCCTCCACCTATTGTGCACCATGTTCATTGGCTGCCATTATCTGCTCACTAGTAGATTTCCTCGTGGAATTCCATGAGATCGCACTTAAAGGTGTTTCCTCATAGCTTTCATGGATGTTTATTCCCTATCCATCGTTCCCTACATTTAGCATTCCATGAGACCACACTTATTTAAGAAATTTGTCCTTTGTCTTCAAAACCCACACCATGATTTCCTCTGTTTAGCTTAAACATTTCACTTTCTATCGACCTCTGTAGATTGCATTTTCTTTAGAGTTACTAAGGTCTTTTCAACAAACATTGTTTGCATATCTATCTTCTCATCTTAATGTCTTTTGAAGTCACATTTAAAGAAACATTCTTTGAAGACCAAGGGCGTAGCAACAAAATGGAGTTTGGCCAAGCAATATTAATCACTTTCTGCAGTTAGTGTGGGCCATTTTGGTTTGATGTAAACATTTTACCAGCAAGAACAAAATCCTTTTAAGAAGAGTGCTAGCGTACTTGGAATATCATTTTTAAGAAGAGTGGTAGCGTACTTGGAATATCATTGTTCTTGCAATAGTATTATTTGTTAGTTGCTAATTCTTTGCATTTAATTCTCCCCTTTTTCCCAAGTATATGTGACCTCCATCTTTGTAAGGTTTCCCAGTTTAATCTCAAGAATCCTTTTCACAATAAATATTGTTTGTTGTTTATCCTGTGTAGAATCTAGAGATTCTTCATTCAAACTTGATGCTATCTTGCCAATCACAATATCATACTACTAATTTCGTAGTATTCAAATTTATTCTCACCCATACACTCTTTGCAACCTTAGAGTATTTGAGAAAACTTCCTCAAACAATAAGCATAGAGAGCATAGAACAAATATCAATTATGTGTTCCCTATATCCCCTGTTATTAAAACTAGCTTTGTGCATGGTGACAGATGTCTCTAATTCAACCTTAGAAAAGGAATGCTTCTCATATTCAATTGTGCACTAACATACACCATAATAGTGCAAAGCATGTTGGGCCCCATGTGGCCCGACTAATTTTTTTTTTATTTTGAAATAATTTTTCTCCTCAATTGACTCAACACTGCTTCTTGAATGAATCTAGTGCGAAAATTCAAACTGGGTTGCCATCAAAACTCACTTTAGGCATGAAAACATTAGTCCTGAGAATGTAATGCAAAAGACAGCTCGAAAAAAGGAGTCAGGAGGTGAAAGATATTCGATGTCAAAGTTGCTTACTTGAACTTTCTGCAACAAACAGTTGTTCTAAACCAATTAAAATTGATCAAATCACCTTGTTGAAAAATATCAAATCAACTCCTGAAGGCTTGCCACTGAACACAATAGCTCATTTAGATACACTGAGCATGTGCAAAAAAGGATTTAGCTTGAATCATCTTTGATCAAAAGATATGAAGTGTCAAAGTTGACAACCTTGAAATGCTGTCATGAATGTAACTTTAAAATAGAAGAAATTGCATTTGGTTTTGATCTGCTAAAAATAGCAAATCAACTCATGGGGCCTTGAAAACTGACATGTGAGCTCATTCTGGTATAGAGAGTGCAAAATAACAATCATTCTGACATGATGGGCAACCAGTTGCAAAATACAAGTTCAAACAGGAGACTACTTTGCAAAACTGAACGTTTGCAAATAACTGAACAGTGACAAAACCCTCTAACTTCACTTTTTGAAACCTTGACAAAACTCATCGTCGGAAGCTAAAAATTGACATGAAAATTCACATAGGACACATGAGTGTGCCTACAAAGGGATTTTTCTTAGAAATCAATGGGATTCAAATTATGACCCTCCAAAGTACGTCATTCAAGCAAGTTCATTAGACACACTTCTAAAAGTGTAGAGGCAAAATTTCGAAATGGGCATCTCAAATTTGCAAAATTTTGGAGTGCAATTAGAAGCCTCTGAAGGAGATAGCCAAGCGTCCATTTGGAGCTCGTTAAGACTGGCCGTGTTTTTTGTGTCTGATTTTGTTGTACTAAAGAGTGTAACTTTGAACACTGTTAATGGTGGTTATTTTTTGTTTACAAGGTTTATTTAATGTTTTACTCTACACGTTAAGGTGCCTCTGGTTTTTGTCATTTGTTGTGGGATTTTTGTGGGTAATGACATAGAACAATAGATGTACTTTTTTAATCTTTACAAGCAATACAAAATTTTTGTGTTATCAACCCAAAAAAATAATTGTCTTGTTATTTAATCATATGAGTTAAATAATTACATTACTTAGTCTATAATCATATGAGTTAAATAATTAAATTACTTAGTCTATAATCATATGAGTTATTTAAGAGGCATGATATATTTAACTAATTAAATTGAAATAAAGTATATTAAATTAATAAAAGGAAGCAAAATAAGAAGCATTTTTAGAAGCAAAATAAGAAGCATTTTTAGAAGCAAAAAAGGAAGCAAAACAAGAAGCATTTTTAGAAGCAAAAAAGGAAGCAAAACAAGAAGTATTTTTAGAAGCAAAATAAGAAGCAATTTTAGAAGAAAAAAAGGAAGCAAAACAAGAAGCAATTTTAGAAGCAAAAAGGAAGCAAAACAAGAAGCATTTTTAGAAGCAAAAAAGGAAGCAAAACAAGAAGCAATTTTAGAAGCCAAAAAGGAATTAAAACAAGAAGAATTTTTAGAAGAAAAAAAGGAAGCAACAATGGAAGCCAAACTAGAAGCAATCTCGGAAGCAAAACTAGAAGCAATACCAGAAGAAAAACTAGAAGCAAAACCAGAAGCCTAATTGGGTGCTAATTTAGGTGCCATTTCTGACACTATTTCTCAGCACTATTTTAGTCATTAACAAAGGTGCTATTTTCAACACTATTTTAGGTGCTAACGGGGCACTATGTTTTTCGGCGCTAATTATGGTGAAAAATCTGGTGTTACATCTAGTGCCACCTTCGGTGTAAAATTCAGCACCAAGATGACCATCCCTATTTGCGCCAAGTTTGGTGTTGACCAACTCACTCAATTCATGGGCTTAAATACACTGAAATCTGACACTATTTTAGGCGCTATTTTCCTATTCTGCTATAGTGATTCCTTCAGTATTTGTGACCATGCGGTCAAAGGGGTTCAACATGTCTTGGGAAGGACCATTGCTAGACCTTCGTGAAAGGTGTTGATCATGCTTTGGAATAAATGCTTGAGATATGTCCTCTAACTCATAAGGCGATGTAGACATATTTTCAATATGATCATTGGTCGATGGATTGTAGATTATGTCAATGGGATCAAATAATTCTAACACTCCTTGAAATAGATCACTAAAAAGTGGCTCTTGGTGTATGGTGAGTTGATCATCGGATGGGGTAGAAACATCTTCAATGTGGTCATTAATGGAGATATCTTGATCATTGTTTTCAACAATTGTGGTGGGGAGATTTTCAATGCTATCACTAGTTGTTGAATCTTCATCGTTGTCCCCAATAGCTATTTTCTTTTATGAATAAGGTATTGGATGAGTTTTTTGAGTCAAATACAACTTGATGTTGCATGTCCCTTTGTTTTGTGAAAATCACAATGGTGCTCCTTTTTATACCCTAGTGGTTTAACTAGGGGTTCTTGATAGTTCCCATAGACGGGGAGTTTGATGAGATTTTCTTGTACCAATTGTTGCAGGACTGATTCAATTGGTCTCCCAAGTGGTGTGTATTTTTGTTTGTTCCCTTGTGAGATTTGCACTTTGAATTGACCTTGTGGTAGTTTATTTTGGAGATGTGGTGATCGATCTTGGTGCCATGAATCAACTATCTTGGCAAGTGAAGCAAGTCGATCTAGTGAAATTTGATCCTAATTTTGATTTAGACACCATTGATATAGCTGATTTTGTTTTTGTTCAAGTAGGTTTGGAATACATACTTATGGTGTTTGTATGGGATCATGGACAAATTGATTTTAGACAATGTTCTGATTTCGGATGATGTTCAAATTTGGCATTATGGGTTGAGCTTGAACATTGTTGTGGTTGGGAATCACATTGCCTTGACTTAGGTAACTTTGATTTTGCATTGGTGTTACCTTGTCTTGGAGTTGTTAACATCTTGTTTGGACTTTGAGCAGCATTTGTATGATTCAAAAACATATCTATCCCAAAGTTTACCAAGTGTGGATTTGAAATGTTCATGTTTGGTAAACTTGTACTTGGTATGTATGGATTTGGTGGCATAATGTTGTTTTGTTGAAGGCTCATACATTGGGTGTTTGGTTGATAGATTTGTAGGTTTGGACTTGGATTTAAATCTACCATTGGGAAAGGTGTTCCAAAAATTTTATTGGGCATACTCACATTTGTTGTACCATCGAGGTTTGTAGGAGATAATGATCCCATGTACAAATTGTATAAATGTGAGTGTTGATAATCAATTGGCATTGTAAGGCTTTGATAGTTTGGTTGGTTTAGACTGTTCATGATGAATGGATCAAGTTTATATTCCATGTTCTTCTTGTGTTTTGGACCTTATTGCAAAAGTGAACCTCTAAGGTGTTCATGACCAATGAGGAGATGAAGGATGAAAGGGGTGAATGATACGAATGTTGAAATTTTAAGGACTTTGGATCAATGCTAGACTTAGGGTTTGATTTTGATTGGTTTGATTTGGATAATGAACTTGTAAATCCTAAGATGTTAGATGTGATATTTAGGATGAACTCATTCAAAGGGGTGCTGATTCAACTAGAGGTATGAGAAAGGATGCATTCCCACACTACTAACTAAACAAGGTGATTTTGATTTTTTGATGATTTGCCCAAGTCTAGAATGATGTTTCCAAAGCTCTAAAGTTGTTTGTGGGATGAGATGATAAATTTTTGGAATGGATGAAGTGTTCTATTTGATCCTAAATGAACCTAAGGAGAACCTTTTTTACAAGACTAAGATAGTGAAGAACATACTTTTCTCTAAGAGTATTTCAAACCAAAAGACCAATGTTTGCATGAAAACCATATGACCAAAAGATACCAAGCACATGTGTGGGGTCCAATTGTTCTTAGCTTTGCTTAGTGATTTATTTTTACCACAAACACACTCTTGATTAGCTTTTGAAACTAGATTTCCAATGTCCTAATTCTCTTTTATCCCACAAAGTCCATTATGTGGAAATCTAGAAAATCAAGGAAAAAGTTTCCTAATGTTGACCTTAGTAGGAGAAAATTGAGATGAAATCCACATGCTTAGAAGCCTCTAAGGATGAGAATCCCAAGGGAAAGCAATAGCATTTGAATTCGTTCAAGGATATTTGCTTCTCCTAAAGGGTTTGAGATTTGATGCTCATGTTGAATGTTTTTTTTTCCAATGTTTTCGATCAAGCAATGTGTTTTGATTTCAAGAACAATCACAACCCTATGGATATTTGAGACAATATTTGTTGAGTCCCCACTTGGACAAGTCCAGATACACTTACTTTCAATGGATGGTTAGATGCTTGACCCCACTGGCTCCCCTCCATGGCTCAACACTTCTTTCAGGGTAGCCAAACATCAGTACCCATGAATCTCCCATGGCATAATTTTCATCTCTACTAAAAGTCAAAAAAGTGTGGGACGGCTTCAGAATGACTGTTCTTACACCAACAAATAGATAGGTATTTTGACCTTTCTACACAAGGGTTTTAATGCAGGCATTCCGTTCGTGGGGGACCATCCATGTGGTGAGAGACCATTGTTTCCCTTCTCATCGGAACAATCCTCATGATATTGGCCTTTGTTCCAATATCCACACTTATATCCTAGGTGGAAGTCGCTTGGCTTTATCATGTTCCCGGTTGGGTCGTTCCCTTGGGTGAGTACTTTTTCCCACAAGGCAGGTCCTCTAAGATAAACAAAAATGAGCAAAAAAATACTTGTAACTCGATCAATCTTTGTTGCAACACAGAGAGAGAATGTACACAATATTCTCCTCTCACACTCACAAGATGTTTTGTTCAATTTTAATCCCAAAATAAAATGTGAAGGCAATTACTTTACCCAACATAAGATCACCAAAAGGCCTTTTGATTCTCAAGATCGTCGTGAGGCATGAGAGAAGTGCATACGTCCTTTCGATGGTATTACTTTGAGCAAGCAATTACTAAAAAAAGAAGCACTTGTTCATTTTAAACCCACAAAGCAATGATTTGATTCTTTTTAGAACACCAAAATGAAATAGGGAGATTTCCTTGTTCAATTTGTTAATCCTCAAACCAAATCTAGTGAATTTGTCTTAAAGTTCTTTTTAAGCCCTTTGTAGCAAAAATTGAAATGTTCTTTTTAGAGCCCCAAAGAGATGTGAGTTGATCTAAAATAGAAAATTAAAGCATAGAATGGAATCTCTAAGCATTTAAAAACACTTTATCAACTCCAAATTTAATGCTCAATTTCTCTTCATCTCCAAGGTTCTTCAAAGATCGTTTCTTATGCTTCAATGTTGTAAGTCCTTTGTGTGAATGAAGTCACTCCTCCTCCCTTTTCCTATATTCACTTGTACACAATGATATATATGTCCAACCGGTAGGCTTCACTAGTTCCACTGATTTGATTTCCTCCAAGTTCAGTTGGTTGATTGCCAATTACAATAGTCAAAGAAATAAAAAAAACTCAAAATTCTAAATAGATTTTAAGTTGACCCTGTGAAGAAGACGTCTTTCGATAGTCCACCAAAAAAGACAAGATACATGTAAATTGGAGGGACAAAGTTTGAAATTTAAGGTGAAACTTAATGCTAACAAACCAAATATTAATTCTCTTAAATTTTAAACTTCTTCAAGTCAGCTACAAATTATATTGTCTACAAGTACATGAAAGAAGATGTTGAACTTGGAGTGCCATCATAAAGTCAACGTGCATCCCACTACCCTCATTGTCAATAAGGATAGCATATGTAATGTATATCAAGAACAAAATTTCTGCAAAGTATGGATTAATTACTTCTCATAAGCAAGTAAGGTAAACCAAAGAACAATGAATTATGTGGTTTGTTTATTGATGCACTATAGTTGAGAATAAGAGATTTCCCACCAATTGTCACATAATCAAGGCCTTCTAGCTGCTTTTACCAAGAATAAGTTTGACCAACTTGTTTTTGACTTGGTAGTTATCAGTGAATTAAGTTTCCTTGTTGTTGGCGCCAAGAAGATTTGATATTGATTTCTCTTTTGATTTCCTCCCATGTATTATGCAACTTCAACATGAAGACAATATGAGTTCAATGAAAGAAAGATATCTGCGCCAAAAATTCCAGTGCATTATCATTTAAGAACATGATCACAAAATAAAAGAGAGAACTATTACAAGAGTGTGCAACCACTGAAAAGAGTACAAACATTATCAGTATACCAGGATTTTTACTCCTCCCACCCACTTGTCAGATAATAAAATCTTGTCAGAGACATGCAAATATATTTCAACAACAAATAGAGAGAATTTAACCTGAGATCCCATCAATCCACTCTTGGATGAATAAATGCAGTTGGCAGGTGTAAAAAAGAAGGCAGCCACAAAATACTTTAGAAACTTTCAAGTTAGTGCAATTCATAGGTGAAAAAGTCACTTCCAAAGCTATTTAAAAAAAAATTCAAACTAATGCAATTAGCGGGTCTATATTCGCGCCCAACAACCATTTTCAATTTTTTTTTAAAATGATGCAATTAGTAGGCATAATTTCAAATTCCACAATCCTTGACAATGATCTTTCTATCTGTGCTAAAATGGGAGACTTGGCAAGCTGCCTGTGCCAAAAGAAAAAAAGACGTTAGCTCAAGGTAAATAACACAATCATACCCTTTAATCACTGTAATCTACAATTTTCATTCACTTACTTTATTTGGTATGATGCCTAATTATGTCATCTCAACAACATGTGGGAAAGCATCTACTTTATAATGCAAGATCTGAGCCAACATGAATACAGGTCAATACTAATATCAAAGTCCAAGAATTCAATAAGAAATGTTGAAATTTTTTAATGAAAAAGACAATTTTACTTTCTTATAGGAGATCGAATATGAATATTCCCAAATAAGATGATTTCAAAACTTCCAAGTTAATACAAATGGCAGGTGTAAAATAAAATTTGATAACAATGCAATGATTGTAGTACCTGTGCAAGATAGATAGGTACACACTTTATACCAAACTTCACAAAATGAATAAAGTCCAAACTTAGAAGATTCACAACATCAATCACATATTTAGCAATCAACAAAACCCTTTCTTGTTTCTCACATTTTCTCGTTTTTGTTGTTTATAGTTTGCAAATATATACGACAGCTTTGTTGTCACTGTATTTATAGTGGGATTACTCACATGGCGTGTGAGTAACTGCAAGTCAATACCCAAGCCAAAGTGACTTGCAATAAAACTCCACCATAATTCATAACAAAGAAGGCAAGTCAATACTCAAGCCAAGTGACTTGCAATAAAACTCTATCGCAAGTCAATACAAAAACTAACTGCAATTCATAACAAAGAAAGCATATTCCTAGGAAAAAATCACAAGTAATTTTAAAAATTTCCCAACTTAAACCTTACAATATGTGATGTGATTTTTGGTTTTTATTATGTTCTTTTGATATTTCACGAGTTACAAAATTATATTGACACCCACACAGAAAAAAAATATAGAGACACCCATGCAGAATAAAAAAAACAATACAGAGAAACCCACATAGAGGATAGATGGTGATAGCACCTACAAAAAAGAAGAAGAATGGCCTATAGAGACAATCATTTGTGTTCAACAAAAGAAAAATTACGGCCTCTCTAATTGTTTCTACGAACTTTAAAGAAAGCTTCAAGCCCCATGACCCCTCAATAATCAACATACCACACCTTTTGAATAGAAAAACGTAAATGTAAGGATACAATGCTCACCTTTGCTAATCATTCCTTTCTATGCTAGCAACTCTTTGTTGTAAAGCCTGGGTGTCTGCATGAGTAGTCATGGGGGGGCCTTTTAATATTACTCAATGCCTCAATTCTCTTAGCCAAAATTTTAAATTGTATGTTGTGCCTTGATTAGATGGGTTGATTTATGCGATTCTTATCCTTTCACCTTCTGTAGCATGCAATGAATCACTTAAAATTTAACAGTACACATAAGGAACAACTACAACTACTTTTTCAAGCTTTCCATTATCAACCTTTCAAGTGCCAAAAAAATACATAAATAAATAAATTAATATCTTGTGAACACACCAATTTATTAGTATTCTTTGTTATAAAGTATGCAAACAGATCACGCAAGCATGCATGCATGCTACTCCAAATTTAAAGGTTGGATGTGGAGAACCTATGGATTAGAAAAAAAAAAACAATCTCAATGACATTAGTAATCTACCTATGTTTGATGCCCTCCTTCTAGTGCCATATGTAACACCATAAATCTGCAAGCTTAAATTCTATCTCATACATCCTCATGAAGTTAGTTTAAAGCAAACAAATAAAATAACATTCCTATGAAATAATCCATTATGCTTCATAAACAAAATAACAAAACAAACTGATTGAAAGCCTAAAAAGAATACCTATTCCATAGTGGATTGGTGTCACTTTGATGTGAAAAGTGACCCTTTCCCAATCCTTTGACAAGCCAATGATGAAGATATTATGCTGTGAAGTGGAAAAAATTAGCTCTCAATGTGGAGAGAGTAACTTTGCTCTAAGTTGTGGATGATAAAAATGAAGGATAATCTCTCTATTTATAGAAGAATTTGATGAGAGAAGAGGAAAAAGGGATGAATGTGGGATAAAAACCCAACCGATAGGAAGAATCCACTTGTCACCATGTGAATGGGCCAAGGATGTGCATATTTTGATAAATGTGCCCATAAATGTGCAATTAGTTTGAAATTTGAAATTAGTGAAATGATAAGGTGGAGGGAGAGTCAAATGGAGTTATGGCCACTTGGCTCAAGGCAAAAGGAATTGTAAGATGAAATAAATGCCTTTTTGGAAGGACGCATCTCATTTGGAGGGAGATTTGAAATGGAGGAGTATTCCACTTTTATGCGTTGTTGAGAGAAAATGAAGATTTAATAAATTAATTAAATTGATTTATTTGTGCAAGTGGGAAAAGCTAGAGGATGTGACATGGATTAGATTAGATTTAATCATGATTTGATTAAATAAGAGGAGGTTAAGGATTAGAATAAATCATAAGGAGATAGAAAATGATTTAGACTTAGTTAAATAAATATTTTGATTTATTTAGCTAAAGGGGATGATGTTAGTGTTAAAGATGGATTTATTTAATTTAAATGGAGGACTTTAGGGGTTAATAAAATAAACTTGATTTATTTAATGAATGGACGAATATGACTTAATTAAATGCATGATGCCAATTTTGCATGTCTACAGTTAGTACATGGTGTATGGTGATGGTAGTTTTGATGGACTCATGTAGGCGGCTATCTTCAAATGACCATGTTATATAATTCAATGCATGATTCAAATTTATGATACAAAGGTTGATATGCTTTATATGTCAAGAAATCATGATTACATAGCTCATGAATGTTTTAATTGTTGAGTGTAATTTTATTATAATAGTATGCATGCACAAGATTTACACGATAGACTTACAATTAATTTTGGGACTGAAGATTTAATCTTCATGCATAGGGTAGACTAATTTCATTTGGATAGCTTATATGTGTAATGGTAAATTGGAATCTCTAATGCATAGGTGAATTTCAATATTGTGGTGATTAAATTGATTAAGATTTTAATTTCCTTGTGAGAATTGAATGGACATTCTTGTGCGAAGACAATGAGTTTGAATTTAGAAGCTTATGCTAAATTGAAAATTGGAATAATTGTATGGCTTGAAATGTTTGATTTAAATTAATAATGTGATTATGTTTGTGTTTCAATTCAATTACTTTGGATATATGATCTTATCAAATGAATTAATGTGCAACTTGAGTGTGTAGGTTTAATTCCATGGGCCATGAAAATTGGACGTCTCCCAAGAACCCTAATGTGATCAAATTGTGAAACTAGACTATAGTCCATTTAGCAAGACTATAGTCTCATGTGTAATGTATTTCATTTTTAATATGAATGTGAATGATTGTTTAATGTTATTAAGTCATTGAGGCTGTTAGGTTGGATTTTTGGGTTGTGTTGACATCTATTAGAGTAATCACACATTAGCTAATAATTAATTCATCTTTAATTGATTATTAGTCTAATTCATTTCATGCACTTAAGCTAAACTTAGGAGTGATTTTTTTGTTAACTAGATTGACTTTTTATTAGATAATTTTGTCTCATCACATAGAATGTTGACACATTTCATGATCTAATCCCTTTATCATTTAAGGTTGCTCCTATAAAGCACTCACCCTCATTGTATTATCTTGTGATCTCCATGAAGACTCTTGAGGTTTATTTTGTAAGTTTTTTTTGTTGATGATATAGAAAATTATTGTTTGCAACACTCTTTTATAGAAAGTGTTTTTGTTTGTTGTTTGATCCTGCATCTCATGTTTATTCATAATTCTAGCATAGTATCAAAGTGTGGATTTAACAAACCCCTTTTTGATTTTTTAGGGTTTTTTTCAATTATGGTTAGAACATTTCAAATCTAAAATCTTTTTTTTTTTTGCAAATTCTAGAGTTGGGTATTTTTTGGTGCACTTTAACACAAAAGGACTTCATTGTTGTGTTCAAGAGACCAATTTGACAAATTTTGACTATAAATTTTCCTACTTTTGGTGTCAAGAGCTTCTAAGGCATTTTTTTTGCCATAGCTCTATATGGCCCATGTGCACCACTGCATGGATTTTAAAAAAAACATAATGTTTTTGTAAAATTTTGGGGTTTTTTTTTTAATTTTAGAATTAAAAAAAAGAGTTGTTGGGAAATTTATTGGGTACCTGCATATGCAAGCTCCTACATTCTTGTACCCCATGTGGGTACCTTTGTTGGAAGCCTTTGGTGCTTGCATCTATCGGTGACACTTTTTATCCTGCTCGACGCTCACATTTCTTAGGATATACAATGGCTAGGAAAGCACTTGCCAATGACTTACCTAGCATAGACTACAAAGTTTTTTCCTGACTTTTGTAACTTTCTGACCAATGACCATCATTTTCTTGGCAATCACAATTTTATTCTGACTTGCCCCTCATCATATTCAAGCCCCAGTGACTTACCTAGTGTAGACTCCCAATGACCATCATCATATTTAGTGGTACAACTATAGGGTAGGGCCTCCTTCAAGCCCCCTTTGGCCCTAAAAGAACTATTTTTTTCTTTTTTCCATAACTTGGGCATACAATATCAAAATTGGCCAAATGAGATATCATCAAAAAACTAGTTTTGCATACTATCCAGTGGTGTGAGTCCATCACCATAATTTTTTGTTGGTACATTTTATCACCTCAAAGTCATATGTGTTATTTTCACTCTTGAGTTCACAACTTTTGACATGTTTCTCCATTTTTTGTGATTCCAATAGTATTGGGATGGTGTTTCAGAGCTCTTCACAATAGGGAAAACTTTAGTGGTGAATCTTCACCAATTGGTGAATAATTGAAATTGAGACCTCTAGAAATGGTGAATAGTACAAGCTAAAAAGGATGTTGAATCGCCAGGTTTTTACAAAAAAATAATTGTCTCGATTAATTTTCCTATGCATTATTTTTTGAATGATGCATCATTGGAATTGATTTGCCAGTAGTTTATATTGTAATTACAAATATTAATTATATTTTCCAGTAATATTATATTCCTACCATTAATTTTGTGGCAATATCACCACTAATAATAAATTACCATTTCATTTTACGGATATTTTAGCCTTGAATAGGGCTTTTATTTATTACCATCAATTAACTTTTTAATCAAATGGTTGCAGGTTGATTCTGTGACTTACATGCACATGCATTTTAAAAGGCTTGTTGAGGCTTGAAATTTTTTTTGGGCCTCAACAAGCCTTTTAAAAGGCACGTGCATATAGGTTGTGAAATCAACTTGCAACCATCCAATTAAAAAGCTAATCAATGGTAACAATTTAACATTTCATAATATTTTTTTTAAGTGAGAATTTAAAAAAATGCTTAATCCATGTGTGCTCCAATGCATTTTCAATAGTGAATTTATGCTTGGTGGTGAGGGGCTCTGCCTCTCAACCTTGCTTGTAGCACTCTCCCCAGACCCCGCAAGGGGGCATTGTCCCCTTTACCGTTCCAAGAGGCATTTCCACTTGACGCCGCCGGTGGCTACCGCCCTCGGGCCCCTACTTCAATATTACAAAAAAAAATAAAAAAATGGGGGAACTGCGCCGACCAACTATGCAAATTTTCAAAGGAGAGACTCACCATTGTAATTAATCTTTTTAGTGATTATTCACTAGGATTCGCCACAGTGATTATTATTTTTTTCCAATTATTCATTAAGATTTGCCATGATTTTATAAATTTTATAATAATGTGCATAGATTCGCTAGGAAAATTAATATATATTTTCAAATAAAAGGAAAGATTCGCCAAGATTTTACACCTTCGTTGAGGGGGGGCTTCTTAAATTTATCCTTGCTTCACAACTATCCATGCAATGTTTACATATTTTCCTCCAAGTAAATTTTATTCATTTTTTTGTGTTTTCACATTTTAGTGAATTACTTAGACATTTTAACTCCTAGAAACTTCTCTTTTGTGTGGGATGACTTTACTTGAGTGTGCATGTTTAATTCCATAGGACATGAAAATGGAAGGTCTCCCAAGAACCATAATGTGATCAAATTGTGAAACTAGACTATAGTCCATTTGGAAGGACTATAGTCTCATGTGTAATGCATTTTATTTTTAATGTGAATGTGAATGATTGTTTAATGTTGATAATTCATTGAGGCCACTAGGTTGGATTTTTGGGTTGTGTTGACATTTGTTAGAGTATTCATGCATTAGCTAATAATTAATTATGCTTTAATTGATTATTAGTCTAATTCATTTCATACACTTAAGCTAAACTTAGTAGTGATGTTTTTTATTAACTAGAGTGACTTTTTATTAGATCATTTTGTCTCATCACATAGGATGTTGAAACTTTTCATGATCTAATCCTTTTATCATTTAGGGTTTCTCCTATAAAGAACTTTCCCTAATTGTACTATCTCACAATATCCATGAAGACTTGTAACAACCCTGGTGTTCTACTCAGTAAAATTCTAAATATTTCATGTTAAGTGAATATTCTATGATGTCATGGAATAGCAATAAAGTTTTTTTCTTTCTATAATGTAAAACACATGCATAATTGAAACAACACTATTTCCAAACTTCCATTGTATTCCATTGTAATTTCACAAATCTTCCCATAACATAGATATCATATTGAATGAACTCAAGTATATCGCTCATGATTACATCCTTCCATATAAACATAGATACCATATTGAATGAAATCAAGTATATTGCTCATGATTACATCCTTCCATATAAACATAGATATCATATTGAATGAACTCAAGTATATTGCTCATGATTACATCCTTCCATATAAATGGGCACATGATACATACATAGCTCTTCTGAGCTTCATCTGGCAATAGATATACAAAATGATCTCGATGCCACTGTAATGGTGAATACCTTCTGGATGTCCTTGCTCTCTAGTGCATAAACTCCAACTATCTCCAATACTGGTGCAAACATCCAAAAACCTCGGCCGTTGAATGATGAGGAGAAGCATCACTCAAATGCTTTTCTGCCAACCATAGACTCAAATTTGGTCCCTTGCACATCTATCATTCGATAGATGGCTCTACCCTTCGATGAAGAGATTAGTTGGTAAACCCCATAACAATAGCCTATCTGAGCTTAATGTTGTGTTGTACATGTCTAGAACTTGTAAACCCACAATCTAGGACTAGCGTGCAAATAAATGGTTCACAGTGAATTGACAGTGTAATAGTGGCAACTTACACTACTTTGGCCAAAGTATTCTCACTCAGTACTTCGAGTAATAGTCTCCCTATTCACATACACTTCTATAGCTCGGTTTGGATAATGACCATTTATAGAATATGCTTAGGTAATTTCCTTCCTTAGGTAAACCCAAATCTCATAAATAACCTATTTCCCTTTTTCCCAAAAACCATGGTATCTCTACCAACATAAGCATAAGTTATTTTCCCCTTCAATGGACATTCTACTTCCTAGGTGTAACATGCAACATTTCCTAGTCCACAAATTAACTTTACATAGAGATGCTATTTGCTTTAAAAGACAACCTAGTCTCAAGTATAACTTTATAATCTAAAGTTTAGCTACACAAGCTTCATCTAAACATTCATTAAATATTCATAAATAACTAACTCCAATCAGTAATATATCACATGAATAAGTGATTCTCATCAAGAGAATATCCACATCAATGATGGACCTCTATCAAAGAGTAATCATAGAATAGATGACTCAATTTGAGAGTGTAATCAAGTAGGTTAACCTAAACCTATGTGTTTCAACAAGAACAACATACAACCCATCCAAGCAAGTTATTCTTAACCTATTGGTTCCAATGGGTAATCTAGTAAATATTCCATCTTAACAAGTTAATCTTAACCTAGGTTTCAATATACTTCTCAACCCAAATAGGTTATTCTAAACCTAAGGTTTTATTCGAATATAAAGTAATGATCAAGTGATCGATATAGAATAGTAATATGTGTCTCATCCTATCATAGTTCTTACTATCTCTTGTTGATGTTCTACTAAACCTTATTATTCCTAAGGCCTCCTAGCATCATAAACCATCAAATAACTTTGCAATGAATAAACCTTAAGCTATCCTTGCTTAATCATAGGGTAAAAGCAAGAAGTTGGGTCCATGAAGAGGGGAAGTTTTGGCCAAAACAAATCCTGCAGGAAACACGTATGTGTTATTAAGAAATGTGTATGTGTTATGTTTCGGGTACCCAAGCCTAAAAAAATGTGTGTTATGCTTCGATATGCATTGAAAAACACGTGTTATATAACACATACACATTTTATAACACGTGCAAGTCATTTATTTAAAAAATTAAATACTTTTTAGAAACGTGTATGTGTTTTTAAAAAAAATGCGTGTGGTTTAAAATGCATACATGTTTCTAAAAATATTTATTTTTTTAAATAATCAAGCAAATAAAGAATGCGTATGCATTTTGTAATGCATACACGTTTTTAAAATTTTGAATCCCCAACCCACATGTTGCCTTGGTTTAGGCTCGAGAAAGGCTTGGCAACCTGACCCTTAGCCTTTGACCTGCAACTAAAAAACTAAGGTAGGTTCAAGAGAAATGTTCAACTTTGGCAATATGGCTGATGGACTTTTTGTCTAAATCAATCTATGAAACTAAAACCCATTAGAGAACACAATGTCTAGTTTCCATATATATATATATATAAGTATTGGATTATATTTGTTATTTTTAAATTAATTTATAAGCAAACTAGTCCATTAACTTAAAATATCAAACTTTTTTTGTTTGTTAATAAATTTGTGTGGGTTAATTTTCTTGTAAAAATACTAATGGCATCAATCTTTAGAAAATTCTCTACATAATGAAAAAAAAAATTCAAAAAATGTTTAGTTTAGGTCCAATTATGTTGTTTATACACGTTGATTTTTAAAAACAACAATTAAGACCAATAAAAATTTAATTAAAAAATTATTCAAAAAAAATTACAAAAAATATCCTCATCAATCTTCATGTTAGATATCTTTCCCAAAAAGGAATTAGCAAAATACTTTTATTTAGGTCACAAAGCGTATGGTATGGTAAAAAAAATGACTTTTAAAAAGTGGTTTCTATACATCCCCATCAAAATTCAATTTCTATCATTTGGGCATTTGAATAAATTACATATTTGGAAACTAGATTCAAAATGCTAAATTTCATATTACTGACTTTTTTTAAGATTCATTTTGTAAGTGCCTCAAATTTTTAGTCCAAGTATGACAAATTCTGAAAAACAACAAAAAAACTTCCACTTTTTGAGCTTTTTGTGGACCCAACTTCTTGCATCAACCCCATATCTAGTATACATATACCTATGATAAACAACCTCTCCTCTTATGAAGTAAATAAAAACACTTCACATAAAAGCATAAAATAGCTTCCTTTCCAAAGAAAATGCTATAAATCCCCAAATGCAAGTATTCTCAATTAAACATACAAGACAATCTTTTATAAATAGAAATAAAAGAAGATTAGATCCCCATGCCTGTATACTCTCAATCCAATCGACTGTTTTGATCTACAGCCTTCCAACAACAACACACTAGCTTCACTTAATTCTCCCAAATTAGTACTTCACTATAACTTCTCTCTCAAGATGGCAATATGTACTCTTAAAGTAACTCTCACACTATAGCTCTAAGCTCACAAAATAAAACACTCTTAGACTAATGTAGCAATATAAGTTTGCAAAAGAATGTGTTCCAAATAAGAGAGCTTTTCTCTCTATTTATACATTGAAAAGAGATATTGTAGCCTACAGAAGAGGCATGCAAAATGACAACTTATTCCATGCAAATCAACTCACTCAACTCAACTAAAAGGTGGTGAATAAGAAAAAAGTATACTCAACATAATATGCAACAGATTGACCTCTATTGTTGACAACAATTTAAGACTATTTCAATTTGCACATGATCAAATGATGACAGTCGAATTGTTTCCAAAATGGTCTTCTACAAGAAATAGAACTTCATAGTATGGTGCCAAGTATGCAACCTCTTCCTATTAATATTGGCATGGTTATTCTTATAGATTTAGTCTATTGTTAATAGGAAACACCTTGCTATGTCGACTCAATCATGGTTTTGCTAAGTACAAAGGAAATATAAGTTGCTTTTAGCACACAAATAGTGCTTTGACTAATTCTTGCATCGATGTTTACTTTCCCTATTCTCCAACATTCAATAATACTAATGAGGTGGCTTACATTCTATCGCTTTATGCTTTCTTAGCTAAGTAATTCGCTGATTAGATATTATAAATCTATTTCCATAGTATCAACTATGATGCATTCACCATATCGACCTTGTTGTTGTGTAATACATAGCATGTCCTTTGACCTTTAGTTGATGCCAATATATGTTATATACTATTCAACCTATGTTAAATATATAAGTCAACCTCTAAGCATTACATATGTAAGTCTTTCATATATATATAGGTGCTCCAATTCATGTGCAACACTTGACATCATGGATTATTGGCTTCTAATCAGCCATATTATCATATGGCATGCGCTCTAATGTTTACCTTCTACCTTACATAGTGTGTGGCCTCTTCTTATATATATTTTATTCATTATACTAAGCAGCCCTCATATTTCTTTTAAAAGTTCCATAACCAAGTTTATGCATGGGGTTTATATGCCATCAAGTGCTTATAATAAATAACGCCTTATATTCTATTTCATCAATACACTATCTCTTACCATAATCTTGTATATAATATTACATATATATATATATATACGTTTTATACTCCTATATACACTTATATATATAGGTTTATATGTGTTATAACATGATATGATATTAAATCATATACACATATATTTACATATTTCATACTATAATGTATTTTAACACATATGCGTATACTAGTATATACGTTTTTCTGTATGTATTATCAAATACATGCATGTACACCTATATATACCAATATATTATCATTATTTAATATTTATAATATTAGACACTGTTAGCGAATGGAATGGTTCTTGACACATATACTTAAATAATGACTCCAGGCAAAGATTTAGCACCAATTGAAATCCACTAACAACTCTAAAAATATCACAATAATTTTTGTGACTTTTCTCTAATTTTTTTCGAGGTACAACTCCCTCATTAAATATTCAATTAATTATTCTATTCTATTGTAAAGGGTGTGTTTTTAACTAGAAAGTAGGAAAGGTGACAAACACTAGTCCATAAATATGACGCTAGCGCGAATGACATGAACCAAAACTACAAACTATCAATGCAAAGATTGAAAATTCATGATCATCCAACTCAAGAGATAAATCAACTATAATAAATGAAGACATACAACTTATCTTTCAAAGAAGATATAACTACATCATACACATAATTCCCAGATCAACATAGAAAATCATTAAATTCATAACACACAGATTATAAATAATCACAGTCTGCAATAAATGTTTATTCCTTCTCGATAACACCCCCAAGTGTATCCAAACAAAGGCCTCCTTTCATCCTTTACAATTTCAAATCTATAACATAGCTAATGCCACTAGATGGGTCCTGAAGCTGTTACTAAACCAACTTCTTGTATTCCTAACGTTTCTTGGGGAATTGGTCAAAATAATTGAATTTAGCAGAGGGATAAATATCAGCAAAGAAAACTAATCATGATCCCACCAACAATCGCCAAAGGACCAATCATAGCACCAACTATCAATGCAATGTATAGGGATTTCAAGTGGTGGCACATGTGTTGCTTGATAGGAAATCATAATTTAAAGCAACACAATCCAACCATAAATGGGAATCAAATTAACATCTTATCAAGCTCAAGAGAATGCACCCATGTCTAGCCAAAACTCTATAAATTCAACCAATGTCACCTTTTTTCCACAATCAGTTGCATCCAATATGGCGAGTTCTCAAAGTGATGGTAATTTCGCCAATGACTACATCATTTTGGTGGAAATTGAGTACAATCCATTGTTTAGGGACACCTTAGACCAATTGAAAGAAGTCTTCATAGTGCAAAGTGAGGTGGAGGAAGAAGTGCTCTAGAGCATCCTTGGTGAGGCATTCCTTGGCCAGGCTCATGTGCATAACACAACTATGGTGGAACACTTTATATATATAGTCATCAAGACTTCTAGCCGTTATGAATGGGGCTTGAGAGCACTAGAGCACCTGGTGAAATCCGAGTTTCATCATCGTGTTAAGGTGGAAATTAACAAGCTCAACTACTATCCTTGAAATGGATTAATAGTTGACGCTATCTACATTGGGTTGGATCTTCAAGATGAGACTCTAGAGGAGGCCATGGCTCTTCTGTACACATGAGTGGTAAGGAATGATATGGGGCTTTTTGCAGAATTCCTCCAGTCGCACAAGAATATATTGTCACTAACTCAAGTCGAACGCTTGTAGGTTGTCATTGAGAGCATTCGTGTCCTGATGTTTGCTCTATGTACTTAAGAAGAAATACCCCTTTTTTCCTTTTTTTCCACGACATGAATTTTGTAGTTGAACCAAGTGGTTTTTGGTAATGCCAGTGCAATGTAAAAACATTTATATATAAATAAAATATGTCTTTTGATATCATTGTGTCTTTACATGCATGGATTAATTTGTTTCTTGTTCATATCATGCTTGAAAATTTTGGCTTCTTTTATGTACAATGCATTAGTTAAATCAATAGGCTAACTACTATTAAGTTAATCACCAAAAATATTCTAGGCAGAAAAATGGGTGGTTCGTACAACTTGATAAAACCCCACCTAGGTTTGAGATAGCCTAAAGAATGCCACTTGAGGTATGACTTGTGGGTGAAGTTTGTATGGTTTTGACATATGACAACTCATCAATTGGGTTATTAATATTCGTACATGCACCCCTAGGAAAGACAAGTTCAAAAATGGTAAGAGAACACCACTTAGCGAGAAACAAACAACACAAGTGGTAGAATGAGAGGTTCAATGAACCAATGCAAAACCCGCCTGGGTTCAAGGAGAATAACAAAAGGCTACCTGAACATAAGTTTGAGTATCATACTTAGGCAGAAAGAAAAGATAACATCAAGAAGAGAAGTTAGGGGGAACTTTTATGGGTAACAGTGGCTCTGACTAGGGACAAGGATTGCAAAGGATAAAGGAGGGAATCCAAAATCTTGAGAATGGACCAGTAGACCTTTCCATTGAGCATGGAGTCAAAAAGAAGGACACCAAATAGAAAGCCAAAAATAAACACACCAAAATGCATATTTACAAGTTAGGACTAACCTACCATAGAAAGAAAAGGAAGAGCATGATTATGCAAACCCATTAATTGGCTGGGAGAAAAATAATCCTTTCTTGAAGAGGCCGACCTTCCTGTATAGTCTCTAAAACACATTTAGGAACCTTGAAATACGATTGCTAATGCCGACACAGATGTATCCATAATCCAATGGTCTCTCGAAAAGCCACTTCTCATCAAAAACTTACTCTTGTTGCCATTTAGTCAGAGTCAAATCCTTCTTTTCTAACCAACTTTCACAATAAAAAACTACCAAATCAAGCATACCCAACTCCAACATGGCATCTTGAGTTCCAAATTTTCCTTTGACCTTACATTCCCCAAAATTTTCCCAAGCCCCTGGAAAATTATCATAGGAAACAATACTATCCTTAACCTCATCATACCTTCCCTCAATCTGATCACTTTTATGAAGGGTAATTGCTTTTGTAGATCGGTGCAGAGGAAGGACTGGTTTATTTTCCACTTCTGACTGGATGTCAACTTCATCTTCCCCTAGCAAGAGACTAACGTCCTCCTCATCTTTCTTTTGTTTATAATCTATCTCATCCCTCGATAAATGACATTTATCCTCATACATGAGTTGATCGACAATCCAATTTGTGGAAAGGAGGTTATCACATATTTCAAGTTCATCAAAACTAAAAAGAGGGTTAGAATGAGTCAACTTTTTTTCCTTTTCTCGAAAATCACCATTCCTGGAACCATCATTTCCTTCCAAATTTAAACATATTTCCTTATTCTCCATTTCTTCAAAGAAGAAAATTTCATATTTTGGAGTAAGAAGAGAAGTCAATGCCAAATCATTCAAACTAGTCTCAGTGGGGGAGAGCTTATCAAAAGGAGGGGGTGAAGTAAACGATGACCTTTCCTGTAGCTCATCATCTTCATCATCACTAGATGAATTGTAATCACTTTCAACTTCAAAAGAAGTATATAAGTTGAAAGTCGGATCATTACTATGTTGATCTTGTCCCTCATTAGGCTGTTGCATGTCATCAAAAATTGTTAAATTAATGTTTTCGACAGTTAGGTGAGATAACTCCGCCTCCTTGTGACTTCCAACCAGGATCTTAGGATATTCCTTGCAATTGGCTTTGAGCATCACATTTGAGCCTAATTTCTATTTACCCACAAGAACAAAATCATCCTTAGCCTTCACCACTTCTAGTTGAGCTTTCTTGATTCCATGCACTTTATCTCTTTTGAGGATTAATTGTATGTTCGGTTCTAAAGCATAAATGAATATATGATACTGGATCTCTGCACTAGGTCTTTTTGGAGTAGGAATCTTTTGAAGAGATCGATTAAACTGATAAACGAAATCCCTCATTGTTTGTGCTCTATTTTTCATGATCTAAAATAAGAGACATAGGGAAGTTGCAATATTAATTGGAATTCCATAGCATTGGAGAAATTTTGTTTTGAGAACCTTCCATCTAGTAATGCTCCCCTTTTTGAGCCCCCTATACCATTTTTCCACTTTCTCGATTAGACTGTCAATGAAAATTCTTATGAAAACATTTTCTTCTTGAATTCCTAAAATTGCACTTACAATAGTTATAGTTGAAACATGTTCTTTAGGGTCTTGTTCATTCTAATTGAAAAATTTAGGGAACTTTTTTCGAGATCCTCGGGGTAAATCATGATACTGTGATAGGGCAAGTGGGCCAACTTGATTACATCGGAGATTTGAAGCCATAAATAGAGTCACCAAATCACACAGGAGTAAAGGTTAAGAAGAGAAAATTACTATGGTGGATGAGTTGGAGGTGGATTTTGAGGCTGAGGTACTGGTGGGTCCCTTGGTTGATGTAATGGTCAATTAGGCTAATGATTATGATGACGAGGAGGGTCGACGTAGTATTTTAATATCAACCTTGGGGGCCACTCAATCACAGGTGCAGGTGGGGGCTGGCCAACTCTTATTGTTCTTCTAATACAAGATTCACTCATATATAGTTCATTGTGTTCCTCCTATATCTCCAAGCAAGTGTATTCAATTGGGATACAATATCTTCTTGTTCAACTTCGACCTAATCTAAATTTGGCTGCAAAAGATGGAATACATCATGGTGATGAAGTACCATCTTGTTAGATGATGTGATAGGAATATCAAACTTTAATCAATTCAAGATATCTTTACAATCCCTAGCAGAGTCTCCAAAAAATCTGTTGGCGAATGGAATGGCTCTTGACACATATATGCTTAAATAATGACTCTAGGCCCAGATTTAGCACCAATTGAAATCCGCTAAGAGCTCTAAAAATATCACAATCATTTTTGTGACTTTTCTCTGAATTTTGTCGAGGTACAACTCCCTCATTAAATCTTCAATGAATTATTCTATTCTAATGTAAGGGGTGTGCTTTTAACCAAAAAGCAGGAAAGGAGACTAACACTAGTCCATAAATATGAAGCTGGCACAAATGACATAAACCAAAACCACAAACTATCAATGCAAAGATTGAAAACTCATGATAATCCAACTCAAGAGATAAATTAGACGCTAATAAATGAAGACATACACCTTATCTTTCAAAGAAGATACAACTACATCATATGCATAATTCCTACATCAGCATATGAAATCATTAAATTCATAACACATAGATTGTAACTAATCACAGTCTAGAATAAATGTTTATTCCTTCTCGATAACACCCCCAGGTGTATCCAAAAAAAGGCCTCCTTTCATTCTTTACAATTTCAAGTTTATAACGTAGCTAATGCCATTGGATGGGCATCAAAGTTATTACTAAACCAACAACTTCTTGTATTCCTAATGTTTCTTGGGGAATTGGTTGGAATAATTGAATTTACCAGAGGAATGAATATCAACAAAGAAAAATGATCATGATCCCACCAACAACTACCAAAGGACCAATCATAGCACCAACTATCAATGTAACGTATAGGGATATCAAGTGGTGGTACGTGTGTGTTTCTTGATAGTAAATTGTAATTTAAAGCAACACAAGCTAGACATAAATGGGAATCAAATTAACATCTTATCAAGCTTAGAAGAATGCACCTATGTCTAGCAAAAACTCTATAAATTCAACCAACATCACCTTTCTTCTGTAATTAGTTGCATCCAATATGGCGAGTTCTCAGAGTGATGGTAATTCCACCAATGATTACATTGTTCTAGAGGAAATCGAGTGAAGTCCACTATTTAGGCACACCTCAGACCAACTGAAAGAAGTATTCATAGTGCAAAGCGAGGTGGAGGAATAAGTCCTCTGGAGCATCCTTGGCGAGGCGTTCCTGGGCCAGGATCATGTGCATAACACAGCTATGTTGGAGCACTTTATATATACAGTCGTCAGGACTTTTGGCCATCGTGATTGGTGCGTGAGAGCACTGGAGTGCTTGGTGAAACCCTAGTTTCATCATCATGTTAAGGTGGAAATTAACGGGCTCAGCCACTATCCTTGAAATGGATTAATAGCTTACACTATCTGCATTATGTCTGCTCTTTAGGATGAGACTCCAGAGGAGGTTGTGGCTCTTTTATGCATAGGAGTGGTAAGGAATGATATGGGGCTTTTTGCATAATTCATCTAGTTGCACGAGAATTTTTTGTCACCAGCTCAAGTTGAACGCCTGCAGGTTGTCACTGAGGGGATTTTTATCCTGATGTTTGCTCTGTGTACCTAAGAAGAAATAGCCCTTTTCCTTTTTGTCTACGACCTGAATTTTGTAGTTGAACTAGGTAGTTTTTGGTAAATTCGATGCAATGTAAAAACATTTATATATAAATAAAATATCTCTATTAATATCACTATGTCTTTACATGCACATGGCTTCATTGGTTTCTTGTTCATATCATACTTGAAAATGTTGGCTTCTTTTTTGTGCAATGCATTAGTTAAATGAATGGGCTAATTACTATTAAGTTAATCACCAAAAATATTCTAGGTGGCAAAATGGGTGGTTTGCACAGCTTGATAAAACCTCGCCTAGGTTTGAGATAGCCTAAAGAATGTCACCTGAGGTATGACTTCTGGGCGAAGTTTCTATGGTTCTAACATACAATAACTCATCAATCAGGTTATTAATATTCATACATCCAACCCTAGGCAAGATAGGTTCTAAAATAGTAAGAGAACACCACCTGGCTAGAAAGAAAAAACACAAGTGGTAGAATGAAAGGTTTGATGAACCAACGAAAACCCCGCCTGGGTTCGAGGAGAATAAAAAAGGCATCCCGAACATAAGTTTGAGTATCAGACTTAGGCAGAAAGAAAATATAGAAACGAGAAGAGATGTTAAGGGGAACTTTTATGGGTAATAGACACACACATTCTTCTTCGTCGATAAGTAGATACAAAGTGTGTAGGTATATGCATATGTTATAAATGTACAACCAATACTCCTATTATATAATATGCATGAGTTTCCATTCAACATATATACATATATTCATCTAATGTATATATTCTTATTGATGTAGATACATACATACACTCACAAGGAAGGTTTCACTCATATCAAAGAGACTCAACCAAATTACGAACAATCAAGCACATACACAATTACCATATTATTGATAAGAGATATATGTGTGATGTATATATACATATACATACATGTTGCATTGTTCGTTCAACAACACCATGCTCATAAGCAACTCATCCATAAGTGTGCATAGGTATGTATACCTATGTAATCTCATGTATGTGTCCTTGTGTATGGTCTATCATTGAAATTCCTATGTATACATATACATACATTCTATGTGTGTTCACCTCATTAATACAAGCATAGTAACACAAGAAAGAACTCATAAGTTCAAAAAAATAAACATAATCCAAGAATGAACTCAATAGTAATCAAGACCCTCATGCAAACACAACATACTGAGGATGACTTACTGATTCCCAACACAATAAAGTGGCTCAACCATTCTACTGTGAATGTGTGTAGCTCAGATAGGTTTCATTTAGGTTTATCCAACCAATCACTTCTCCTAAGTGATACTTCCCCTCCACCTTGATGATTGAACTTGTCCTTGCAACCAACATAACTCATTTACAGTAATGGTAGTTAGATGTTCATAACAAATCCATATGCATCATAAAACTTAAGAATATTCATATAGCAATTAATGTAAACATATTTACTCTTTCAAATCCATATTAAGCATTTGTCAATACTTTCACATAATACCTATTTTAGTATTCCATTTATCATATTAAAATCATGATTGCATTTACCATCCTATTTACCCGTGAAGGTAAAAGTAAATCAGTAACAACAAGATGGGGTGTAACAAGACTCTTGAGGTTTATTTTCTAATTTTTTCTTGTTGGTGATATAGAAAATTATTGTTTGCAACTCTCTTGCATGGAACGTGTTTTTCCTTGTTTTTTTATCTTACGTCTCATTTTTATTCACAATTCTAATATAGTATCAAAGTGTGGACTCAACGAACCCCTTCTTGATTTTTTAGGGTTTTCTTCAAGTAGGGTTAAACAACACTTCAAATATAGAATCTTTTTTTCCTTTTTTGCAAATTTTGGAGTTGGGTGATTTTTTGGTGCACTTTGACATGAAAATGACCTCACTGTTTTGTTCAAGACGCTGATTTGAAAAATTTTGACAAAATTTTTTCCCAATTTCGATGTTGAGAGCTTTTGAGGCATTTTTTTACCATAGGGACCGATATGGTCCCTGTATAACACTAAATGGATTTAAAAAAAGCACATAGTTTTTTTTTTTTAATTAGGTTTTTTTTTTTTTTAAAGAATTTAAAAATAAATAAAAAGTTGTCAAGAAATTTACTGGGTACCCACAGGGTACCTACATATGCAAGCCCCTACAAGCTTGTACCCCATGTGGGTACCTCTTTTAATAACCTTCGATGCTTGCATCTATCAACAACACTTTTTATTCTACTTGGCACTCACATTTCTCAGGGTCTACAATGGCTAGGAAAGCACTTGCCAATGACTTACCTAGCAAAAATTCCTAGAGTTTTTTTTACTTTTGTAACTTTCCAACCAACAACCACCATTTTCTTGGAAATCACAACTTTATTCTGATGATGAAATATTCTTTGCATATTATGGGCAAATCAAGTGAATATTCTAACAAATCATGTTTTTTAACGATTAATATTTATTGGTAAGAGATATTATTTATGAAATATTCTATTGACATTAGCATGGCATCATGCTAACCTTAGTGGTATGGCTGCAAGGTAGGGCCCACTTCAAGCCCCCTTTGGCCCTAAAAGAACTATTTTTTTTCTTTTTGTTCCATAATTTTGGCATACAATATCAAAATTGGGTGAACGAGATGTCATCAAAAAGTTTGTTTTGTGTACTTTCCAGTTGTGTGGGTCGCATCACCATATTTTTTGTTGGTACATTTTTATCACCTATCAAATTCAATGTGTTATTTTCACTCTCAAGCTCACAACTTTTGACTTGTTTCTCTATTTTTTGCAATTCCAACAACATTGGGATAGTATTTTAGAGCTCTTCACAACCATCCATTGAATGTTTCCATACTTTTTTCTAGGTACATTCTATTTAGTTTTTTGTGTTTTCACATTCTAATAAATTACTTGGATTTTTAACTCCTAGAAACTTCTTGTTTGTGTGGGATGAATTTGTTTAGGTTATTCTAAATGTATTTCTAGCATGCTATCCTATTTAGGAATTTTGAGCATCTTTTGCTTGAAATTTCTCTTTTGTAGATGCACTAAGATAAAGTGCCACTTTGATGTATACTTTTTGGGGATTTCACACATCTTATTGTGCCAACTATGATATAAAGTGCCATGGGTAGGTTGTGAGTGATTTTTATCTGTCATCACACCTTTTTCAATCAAGTGTTCCTTCCATGAAAACATCAAATCCCAATGATTCTTGCCTCATGTGAGTGTGTCTTAGTTTGCAGACCCTTGTTTTTTGCAGGTGCTTTCATGTGCACATTTAGATATTCTTTGTTCTCCTACATGCACTTCTTGGTGACATATAGTTTTAGTGGACCTATCTTGGCTCTCCCTTTTTGCATTACGGGGGGTTTCTACTGTTGGTGCTAATGCTTCCTTGGTTTCGATTTTTGAGTGATTTATGTATCTACTTCTTGTTCCTATGTACTAGGTGAATGTAGTGGTTGGTTACCCATGCATTTTGATGAGATGGAGTATTTACCATATGGACACTCTTGGATTCCTATTTCTAGAGGTGACCTAGTTTCATTTTTTTTAGTGTTCTTGAAACTATTGGTACCTCTTTCATTTGTATCTTTGATTTCTAGATGTTTTTCCTTGTTTCCCATCTAATTTGAATAGTGTTTTTGGGGGAACTCATGCAGATTCTTTTCTTCTTAATCCTGATCATGATCTATTTCAGAGGAGGCTCTTCATTTTAGTAATATATGTAAGTAATCATTCAATAGTTTTCTACAACTTCTTCTTTCTTGTGCGATATTCTTAATGTTCCTATTATTTTTGGGACACTATTTTGGAGGCTTCTTAGTCCTTTATTTGCTTTTTCTCTCTTTTGGAGAGGATTTTTTCTCACGAGTTTTCTCATTTTTTCTCTAGTTGTGAGAGATTAGATTGGTTGTACATGGGTGCCTCCTCAGGCCTTATTTTTTGGGACCCATCATGCATTCTTTTCTTTTTATGAATTGGTTTTTAGGGTTTTAGCTACTACCTAAGTTCATCTAATTTTTTATACAAAAAAAATATTGTTTGTAACTCTCCTTTCAATGGAAGGTGTTTTAGTTCGTTGTATGAACTTGCTTCTCATGTTTATTCACAATTATAACACATTTTATTTTTAATGTAAATGTGAATGATTGTTTAACATTGTTAATTCATTGAGGCCACTAGGTTGTATTTTGGGGTTGTGTTGACATTCTTGCTGTTAGTTTTCATATTAGGTCTTTTGGGGGTTTTTAAAGGGTTGTAAAATGCTTTATTTTATGTATTTTTATGGGTTTTAGGACCCTAAGTTGGATACCTATAGGTTAGGTATTTTTAAAACCCTTATTGTAGACTTGGGTCAAGATGTGATTCTAAAGTTATTATTTTAAGGAATGATGAATTTGAAGAGTGGAGACTTGGAAATGTGATTTATCACTTCCTAACCCCACTCTCCAAGGTTCGTTCATGAAATTGAGAAAAGATACAAGGCTCTCACATGTGTGAGCCAACTTGTAAGACTTTAGTGCGATTAGTGTATAGGTATAATCGACTCTCCCCAAGGTATCACATATGTGAGCAATTATGGGGAGGTGTGCATTGAATATGGATTGTCACTTCCCCATTCAAGGCATTAAACTTGGATATTATTACAAATCATTCAATGGAGGATGAAGAAAGGGTTTTTTCTTCTTCTTTTTTATTTTCTTGAATTTTCTAATAGGGTAGTGTGATAAATTTTGAATAAAAAGCTAAGTTTGGAAGGCTTGGATCTCTTCTTCAACCATTTTCCTTGGATAGCTCAAGGAGGTAGACCTCAATCTCACACAATTTTTTACAATGTTATTTGGTTGAATGCATATGTGATTGTTTTTCAATTTTTGTGATGAATTATCTTTTGTAACATGTTTTATGTTGGGATGGGTTGTGGTAGAGTATGCTCTCCCACTTGATTAGAGGACCCTAAGTATGGGGTGAGAGAGGGACAACCTTAAATGGGAGGCTTGGGTATGAGCACCCTTGGGTAAGAGTACCCACTTACATTTGTAAACATAGTTGTGTGGGAAAGGAAGTGATTATATGAAAAGTTGGTTTTGTGGGTGAGAAAGAAATGGTTTGAGAGCTCGAAGTGTTACATGGTTTTCCCATTTTATGTGAAGTTCCCTCAAATACCCCTTCAAAATCTAGAGTAGATTGTGAGTTCATCCTTGGGTTATGGGTGTCTCTTGCAAGTCTATATTTTTAAATAATGATTTATATGTTCTTGCAATTTTCTTGTGTGCCCAGTTTCTATGGGAGACCTCCTAACTTAGGGGTAGCCTATGTGTAGTTCAATGGTTAGGAGGTGAGCATCTCATGAACATTGAAGAGTTTTGGTGTTTCATGTGTAGGTGTGGATAACCTTGGAAGAGAAAACCAATTTATGGAATGTATTTTTACACTTCTTTGTTGTAAAATATTTAAGGAAAAATGTGTAGTTGAAGACCTTAAAGAGGTTCTTGTATTATTTGTTTATGTAAAAAAATTGTGTTGTAGATCAATGTTTTATTTAAATGAGTGTTTCCTTCTATTATTAAGAGAAAAGAAAAGGGAAAGATGAGCTATTGTTTTGAGAGTATTTGTTTTGATACATAAGAATATTTTTATCAATATCAAAAAGAAAATTTATATTCAGATGGTTTTTATGGAAATAATGTGCAAAACACCCCATCATCAATACCCTAAAAAAAATGATTTGATGCCATGCAGGGCCCTTGGGTTAAAACTCTGACCCATTTTCATTTTCACCAAAACCCTAATTACAAAATTACAGTGATCATCGCATTTTTGTACAATTCCTTACACCATTTTCTTAACACCAAAGGCATCAACCATGTTACCCCATACACCATCAAAATTTAAATGACTAAAAATTCTCCATCCAAATACTACAAAAATAGAACCCTAGACAAAACATCTAGCCAATATTTTTAAAAAAATCACCCCCTACCCAACGTCATCATTTCATCCCCAAATATTGGAGGTAGTCATAAAAACCCCCCAACTACACCTAGTCATTCACTGGCTCAAGGAAAAGATATTTTTTGAGAAAGAAGAAACCATGCTCCGCTCAACCTTTGTGGCAGGAGGAGACCACATTATCTCATTTCTCAATGGATGGGAAACCTTCCCATGAGGATTTGTTAAGGGTGGTATTCTTAATCCAAATCAAGACTTTCACATACTCTAATCCCATTCAAAAAAAGAGTGTTGGGATGAGGCTTTTTCTTCTACCCTAGAATTTTCCACTTCAACTATTGCAGCCTTAAGCTTATTTATGAATGAAGGCATATATATATATATATATATATATATATCTTTTTCTTGGAAAATTCTATGATTCCACTCTTTATAAACCTACCACACCAAAATTGAAGGATTGGTTACCCATAAGCTTGAAAAAATTGTAGAATTTTTCATAAATTTCCAAAGATTTGAAAATATCTAAGGATATTGTTGGGGAGGGCTCCCACCCATATCAATTTGGTACAAATCCATCTCTAGAAACCTTAGGAAAAGAGGCTTTATAGTAGCAAGTGGTTAGCACTTTCTTCATTTTCTTTGCATAGCACACACCTAGAAGGCCCATGTATTCCTAACTTAGAAAATTTATCACTAGTTCATATCTTATTTTGTAATTTTGTGCAAGCAATGTTCCTACTTTTGGGAGGCATAATTTTTCCTAGCAAAGATGAATCGGTAAAGAAAACATTGATTCATTCCTCTGTAAGATTCTATAAACATCCCCAGTGTTGTAATGACCAGATATTGAGCCACCCCATACCAACCTATCATGGCCTTTCCGAACTAAGATCACCCTCTGGTTTAATTTCTCTTTTAGTGTTTAATTTTCTCGAGCTAGTAAACCAATTCCATTTAGATCCTTCTATTTCCAATTCTGCAACCCATTGCTATTGATTTCTTGGAGATAGTCACTAACATATACCCCCAAGCTTGTTGCAGAGATCTTTATGTATGACCAAAATCTGCCACATTGTCCAGACTAGGAAGGCCCCCTAGGAATCCTCCCAAAATAGTGCAGACTTCCCCTCACATATGCCACAAGTTATATAGCCAATGATGAGATATCTACAATTCCTCATAAAATTCCATATTCGATAACCTTGTGGCAAGCTATCTAAAAGAAAAATGATGTTACCTTCAATGCTTCCTAGATATTCATGTTGAAGGATCCTCACCCTTTTTTGATTTGGTTCTAAATACATCTTCCATATTAATTTCCCCCCTAAAGCCACATTACGTAACAAAAAATATTTCATGCCCACACCTCTAGCCACTTTTGGTTTATTGATCCTATCCCATAAAATGAGTGGAATCTTCTTTTGCTTTGTGGATCCTCGCCAAAAAACCTTCACAGGCTTTGGACCATGCTTTGATTAATGTTTGCTGGAAGAATGAGGTAGATAATGTATAAATAGGAATGGTTGCAATGCTTGCTTTTAGCATGGTTATCCTACCAGCCCAAGAAAAACACTTGCCTTTCCATAAAGCCAACCTACTATTGATCTTTCCTTTTAAACAATCCCAAAGTCTATCATTTCTCTGTCATTTTTCCAAAGGAAGACCAAGATATTTGTAAGGTAACTACCTCTTCTTGTATTTAAGAATCCTAATGATTTCTTGTTCCTAACTTTGATTGTGTTAAAAAAGATCTTAAATTTGGATTCTCTAACCTCCTGACTAGAGGCAACTAAATATAAATCGCATAGCTCCTTAAATAATTTGTCTTTACTCCTTTTAGCTAACCCAAAAAACATAGTATCATCAAAAAAAAATTGATGTGTGGTGGTTGGGACATTACTTGTGACCTGTATACCTTCCAATCTACCATTAATAGTATTCCTCAATATGGCTCAACCATAATGATAAAAATAAAGGGTTAGAGTGGGTCACCTTGTCTAATTCCCCTAGATGTTTCAAAAAAAACTTCTAAAGATCCATTAACTAACACCAAGAATCTATGTCTTGTAATTCAATTGAATACCATTCTATCCATGATTTTTCAAAATCAAAAGCTTTCAAAACCTTGCATAAAAAGCGCCAATCTACCCAATCGTATGCCTTTTTTATGTCCAATTTAATCATCATGCTTTGTTTGTTGAATTTTTCTATTGAATGCATTACTTCTTGGGAAATAATTACCCCCTCCAAAATTGACCCACTTGGCACAAACTATAGAGTCTAAACTAGTGTCTTGTAAACTTGGTAGAAACCACACAATTAAGAGGAATGACTAGTTGAATAGTCCACTCAACATTGTAAAGATTTTATTAAATTTTCAACCAAGGCTTGTAAACTTGTGATGGTATTGCACTATATGTTCCTTCAAAGACCTGAGACTACCTAGGTTGTTCTATTGAAGGTATTCTACTTGTTGGAAAAATCATAGAAACATATAATAGTGAAAGAAGTAAACTAGCACTAATGGCTACGGGTGCTTACAACATAATCTATAATTGAATTATTGTTAACAAGAAATTACTAAAACTAACTCAAAACTGGTAATTGAACTTAATCTATCCTTTGGAGTACTATAAGTCAATTGAATGCATTTATGCATATGAACAACCATTATTGATAATCATAACATGAGAATCTATTTTAACTTGCATGCAATTTATGAAGCAATGACTAATAGAAATAACTGCTAAACAAAAGTAAAAAAACTATAAATATAGTGAAGGACAATTACCTTGAGTGGCTTGCTTAAGTGGTTGTCTTCACTTAACTAAAAAAAAAATCTAAATCTTCATATTCTATGCATCCATATGAACTTGAACTTCATTCATTATGCATTCCAAAAGATCACATACAATCTTTCTCAAAAGATTGTATTCAAGAAAACCATTTTTGAATAATCATGTATGTATATTATAACTGAAAACTAAGAAGTAATTGATAATGAAATCCACCAGTATAAGATTAACCAAATATTTATCTAAAGAAAACCATTGGCTATACATAGGCACGAGGGAGTTTATTCTAAACACAACTCTTAAATGAAATTATTAACTAAAACTCCCTAGATATTAGAGTACGTAATTAAGATTGAACTATTCAAACTGTAACTAAAAAGAAACAAGAGTTCAAAGAATTAAATCTTTGCAAAACAGACCAGCACGTGGATCACATAATCAGTTATCTAGAATCCTATCAATAAAATAATTTTTTTTCAATGCCTTATTAACTATTGTAATGATGCAGGACTAACTCCATCAGGTGTCTCCACACGGTAGGTATTACACTCAGCTTGTTCTTGAACTTCCCCTGTTTCATTGTTCAAGACCTCCTTTTGCTACAGGCTACAACTTCCAATTTTTGTGGGCTACAATGTCTTCTTGGGCTGCAAGAGGTTCATCTACAAAACACATACACAAAGCTAACTACCATTATTAAACACAAAATTCCAACCATATTTCATACATATTCACATATAAATCATGCAATGCTACTATATCATAACTATATTTCCATTACTATAATTTAGGTCCAAGGTTGTATAATAAGCATAAAAAGATAGTATAGTATAGGAATATGTTTGAAATGATTGTCTGATAATGCCTAAAAGCATGCATAAAAACTTCAAGAAATGGACTAATAAATAGACTCATCACTCCCCCCAACTATACTTTTTCTTTCCCTCAAGAAAACTGTAATAGGGGTATAGATTGTAATGCAGTGTAATCTCCCTAAGGTCCATGAAAATATCTACTCCCTTGATCTACTTCAGGTGGAACCCTCTGTAAATTTCAAGTCTCTTCATTCTATTTTTTTCAGCCTCCTCACATTCCTTCATCCTATCTCCTATCCAATGTGGGACTACATAGAGGAGCATAGGCGGTTGGAATGTGAGTGGTATCAATTTATTTTCTTCATAAACAGTAATACCCATGTAAATTTTCACTCTTTCAATCATAGATATGAAGTTATATACTAAATGAGGTTCCTTTGTAGCTCTAGAGTCAAACTGTTCCACATTTCCTATACATATTTATAACAATTTTGAACTAACCCAACTTCCAATGTCTTCATTCTATTGTAGCCCTGCATCCTTACCTTCACAATTTTTCTTCTTGCATCCTTGTGTTTCAGGAGTTGTAAACACTTATCTATTATCTCATAAGGATCTTTGGAATCTTTCCTCATTGGAAGTGCAACTGACTTTTCTCTTTTTGCAAACTCTTCCATGCATTCACCTCTAAATTGTTCATTTCTAAAATAGGATGCTAAATCTCTTACCTACAAATCCCCTACAAACATTAAGGGATTCCATTGTGCATCCTCTAAAACCACATAGTTGTGTAGATAGTACTCACACATTTGGTCTTGCTCATCAAGGGTAGCATCAACAAAAATATGGAGAAATTCAAACTTGCTGCTTATAGAAACTGGTTTGTTGTTGATCAGCTTGCTAAATTGAAAAATTATATTTTTTTCCTGGAGAAACAAGGTGTATGTTTTGGCTGGGGGTCCACACTTGATGATTTGGGCAGACTTATTTTCCATTTCTTCCATTCTGACTATCATTTTACTCAATTCAGTGTCCTTTCCCTCCAAAACATTGATGTTCTCCACAATCAGAGTTTCTTTTCCTTTCTCCACTTTTCTTTCTCCTATGAGAATTCATCAATAACCTTCCATAATTGATAACCAAGAGACAAAGTGGTGTGGTGAATTGTGGTTTTTATGTTAGGACGTTTTTGATTTTCTACTGCAAGTTCTCCATCCCTTGTTTTGGTCATGGCCAATTGTGCCAGTAGATCCAACTTTGCACCATGCCCATATGTTTGCAATTTTTCCTCCGATTCTTGTTCTTTCTCTCCATTTCTTCATCTCTCTTCTCATAACTCCAGTCTATTTCTTTTAGATGTTTAATTATTTCTAGAGCTTCTTGAAGCTCCTTTTTGACATTTCTATCCTCTATAAATATTTCGTCTGTTTCTAAAATTTGTTCATTACCACCCCCTATACAATCATAGTCTTCATGATTAGAACTATCTGGTATTTTATTTTGTGTTTTCTTGGTAACAAATGTATCTTCTAAGTCTGAATTAGAAGTGGTGGATAAACACCTCTTCCTCTTTGTAGGTGTATGCACATTTTTAGAGGTTTTTCCTTTTGTTTCTGAGTTTGTTTCAACCAACATCACATCCTCTTCCTAGTGTTCCTTTCCCTTTGTCTCTTCTTTAGGTTTTTCCACACCCCCCTTATAAAACCTTGCTTTTTCAAGCTGCCTAACCACCTTAGGGTAGGTTTCTCCTTCTAAATATCCTTCTTTTTCTTCTATTTTTTTAGGCGTGGATGTTTTGGATGTACTACCTCTTCTTTTCTTAGATTTAGGTGGTTTGGAGGAAGATGGGATTTCTTCTATTGCTAGTGACCTAGACTCTGGCACATTGTGCTCCTCAAGATGACCTTGGCCATGGGTAGGTGAACCCATAAGTGAGACAAGATAACTTCCTCTTGTAGGTTAAACTTGTGGTTCTAAGGTTTTAGGTAGCATAGATGCCTCAAGTAGATTGTTAATATCTTGACAATTCACAAATTCTTCCTAGGATATTTGGGGATATTGAATTCTCAAGCTCCTTTTTGCTAATAGGGCTATTGGATAGTGATGTGATAAAGTTGTATCACTTTTTTTCCTCTTGTATTCAAATGCCATCCTTTTTAGCATATTGTAGAGGAAATTAGGCACATTTACTAGTCTATTATGGCAAAGATGACTAATTAATTTGAAATATACAGTGTATAGAATATTTTGTATACCATCACAAGTAAGGTATCTAATAACATAGGAAGCATAGTTGGCCCAAATCCATGGAAGAGAAAGTATTTTTGTACCTTGGGACAACAAATCCAAGTTTTCTCCCTGCTCACAAAATTCCTCTCTTGTAGCCACTATATCTGCTTGAATTGAAAACTCTGCTCTAGTCCTAGGAAAACCAGATACTTGTGAAATTTCTCCTTTAAATGCATCTACTAACAACCCTTTTACCATTACTTCATCACACTCCAATGTGGCTACAAATCTTCTTGTTATTTCATTGTCAAATTTTGTCAGCTTTAGAAAGTAATCCAACCAACCAACTCTTGTGAAGATAGGAAATACCAATGCATATTCTAATATATTCTTATGCATTGATGGCTAATAGTGTCACCTCCCATTGGTGAATCGCTTTACCTATGATCAATGTTCTAACCTTAGAAATTCAGCTCAATTTCCACTTCACCACCCTCAAACCCTTCTCTTACTCTATTGTTTTCACATGCACTCTTCACTAAAAATATACTATAATTGCAACTCCCTCTTTTCCTCTATATCAACTTAAAAATTGGTTTGAATTAGCTCATAATCACAAGATTTAGGGAATTGAAAATTGAAACTAACAACATAAAGTAGGTGCAATATTAAGACAAAAAGGGTTTCCACATCATGTATGTTTGTTTGCATTTAGTTTTAGGTGGCGAAAAATGAGAAAAAATGGTTGATATTGTACCCTTCCCCCAACTTAAGGTTTGAAGTGACCTCACTTCAACTCATGATAAGCGAAGGTATGATTATAGAGTATGGAAATAAATGCAATGAATATATCGATGTGTAATTTAATATGGAAATACATAATGAAAGCATTAAGAAATCCATGAAAATTATGGTAATGTACTTTTCATACTTGTCAAAGGTGATTAACTGGATGTCAAACATGTGAGATGAATAAAATGTATCTGTAGGATGATTTGATGTGACAAGAAGTAATTGTAGGTGAATGAATGATGAGGTGGCAGGTGTAATGTAATGAAACAGAATAGACACATGATGGTTAGTGATGTGATAGTTCAAATGCATAAAATTTGAATTGGCAACATGAAATAAGATAAGCATGTTGTGGGTACTTATTATGATAAGAAAAATATTGCATGTGTGAGAAAAATGAGGTGAAAAAGGTGTGAACTATAATTAATGTGGCACCAATTTTTAAAATCTCTTGCTAGACGGTGTTGCGAGTACCTTCGACATCAGGTTACATCTGAATTGTTATAGTTGTTGTGCTCTAGGTCCCTACTGCAGCAATGCCCTATCGAAATGGTGATAGCCATATATATAAGGTAGGTCCCTCTAAGCGATCTCATGGATTGAGTTGTGTAGCTCAATCATTGAGTCACCTGAAGAACTTGGTATATTTGCTACTAATGAGTCATGATTTTGTGTTTTTGAACCTATATTCGGATCACTAATAAGACCATATTGCTGAAATAGGGAAAGAATGAAATCTTCCTTCTTTACTAATTTCTTATAAAATTTCAACCTATGGCCATTGACCAGGAGAGAACCTTACTGCATCTATGGCGTGCAACTTTATTGCTCAATTAGGAAAAGACTTGTTTGATCTCATAAGGTCCCAACCACCTGAATCAGAGTTTCCCTTTTGAATCCTTGTATCTTGAATCATATAATAAGGCCTAGTCTCTTACATTAAATTCTTTTTTCTTGAGATATTGGTCATGTCACTTTGTTCTTTTCTTTTGTACTATCTCAGTTTAATGGATTGCCTCCATCCGGATTTCATCTAGCCCATTTAAGTGGTGTAACCTCTCCTTTTGAGTTGTTGTGAGATCCATGTCCAACTCCACTAATGTTCTTGTTTGTCTTATACTCACACTCTTTTGGGAGGATTGTTGTTTTTCCATATACTAGCCCATAGGGTGTGAAACCATTTTTTTTTCCATGTTGTTCTGTATACCCATACTGCTTCTGGAAATCTAGCAACCCAATATTTTTTGTGTAATTGCACTATCTTAGTTATAATACTCTCAATTTCTCTATTGCTAACTTACACCTAGTCATTGGCCTGAGGTTGATAAGGTGTTAATTTTTTGCATGCCTAATTGCATATTCTTCAACCAATTTGGAAATGAGGTCTGAAGTAAATTATGGACCTTGATTAGTTACTATCTTCCTAAGTACTCCATACCTAGTAAAAATGACATACAATAATTTAGCCACATTTCCATCTATGGAAAACTATAACACTTTCACTTCAACCCACTTATTCAAATAATCAGTGCAAACCAGAATGTACCCCTTGGTGTTAGAAGTAGGTGAAATTGGACCAATGAAATCTAGACCCCATTTTTCAAAGGGATCTAGTGTTAACTATGGTTGAAATGGAATTTCGTCACTCCTTGTTGGCTTACACATTCTTTGACACCTATCACAATTCCTTGTATATTTGATATAATCCTTATTTAAAGTTGGCCAGTAGTAACCAGTTGTGAGGATTTTGAATGCTATCCTTTTGGCTACAAAATTACCCTTGCATGGTTCATCATGGCAAGCCTTCATGATATCAAATATTTCATCTTCCCTTATGCACCTTCTCATGATAATGTTTGGACCAGTGTAGAACAAGTAACCAGATATCCAAGAGTATGGAAAACACTTATGTACCAACTATCTCTTTTCCTTTGGAGAAAAATGTTGTGGAATCTACCTTGTCACTAAATAGTTTGCAATATCAGCATACCAGGGTATATGTATATTAAGAGCAAACAAGTGTTCATCTGAAATGAGTTATCCACTACCCTTTTGTTGATTTTTTTGGAAACCTTGACAAAAAATATGCTACTACATTAGCCTTACTAGGCTTTTCCACTATTGTGATATCAAACTCTTGTAGAAGTAGTAGCCATCTAACTAGTCTACCCCCTACTATAGGCTTGTTCATTAAATATTTGATAGCTGTATGGTCCATGTGGAAAGAAGTTGCATAACTAGTAATGTAATGCCTAAATTTATTGATGACATACAATACTGCTAGCATCTACTTCTCTATAGCAGTATAATTTAGCTCTACTCCCTGAAGGTTCTTGCTAATGTAGTAAATAGCATATTCTATGTTACCTTCTTTCTGACCCAAAACTGCTCCAATAGCAAAATTTGAAGCATCAATATGTATATGGAAGGGTAAGGTCTGATTTGTCCCCCTCAAAAATAGGTGCTTGGTTTGAGGCTTTCTTTAGTTCTTCAGGAATGTTGGCACTTTGATTTTCAATCAAATTCTATATCTTTAGTCAATAGAACAAACAATGGTACAACAATATTACTGAAGTCTTTAATGAACCTCCTATAATAGCCTGTATGGCAAAGGAAGCTTCTAACATCTCTTTGCCTCTATGGAATAGGTAATGTAGAAATGGTCTCTATCTTATGTGGATCAACTTGGATCCCTACACTAGATATGATATGCCCTAAAATTATTCCCTAATTCATAATCATAAAGCACTTTTTATTACTAAGGGACAAATTGTGTTCTTTACATCTCTAGGGGTTCATTGAGGGGGAACTACTAACCACTATATAGTATAGCCCAGCCACCCTTCCTGGGGATAAATCATAGTAGGCCGAGTTGAGTGCTATAGCATTGAACCCATTAGTGTTATGTTAATATGCTTGGTAGGCCAAGCCGTATAGAGTATAAAGAGTCTAAATGTAAGATATATCCCTCAACTTTAGGACTAGCAAATGCAGGTGAGCCATCTATAACTCTGGTGAGTAAAACCTTTTCTAGATTGCTAAGGGCTTCCTAATAAGTTTCCCTATATGTGGTGAATTTATTCATATATATCTTCATAGATTCATGAGAATAGTAAAACAAGATGTTGATCATTTCCCTTTGGAAAGTAGTTGGGGTATTGCATAAACTAAAGGGTAGAACAGAGTAGGCATAAGTACCCCAAGGATAGGTGAATATTTTTTTGTCCTTATCCTCTGGAGAAATTTTTATCCAATTGTAACCACTGAAACCATCTAGTGAGAAGTAATTCTTCCCTACTAAGGAGTCAAGCACTTGATCTATAAAGGGAAATGGAAATGGTCCTTACTAGTGGTTGTGTTCAGTTCCTTATAATGTACACATACCCTCCATTTTCCACCTTTCTTGGAAACAATTTTATGAAATAACTTGCACAATAGAAGAATATGACATGAAATATGCTACAATTACTTGATAATAACTGAGAATAACAAGCCACTTCGAGGGGGAAAACCTCCAAATATCCCTAATGAGAACACGCTTCACAACTTCATGATGAAATAAGACACAACCTCCTATATATACCTATTTATGCCTAGGATATCACCTAGGTTGACTTAGACACACCTATATAGGTCTTATACTAATGATATTATGACTTAATAAAGAGTTAAGATAGCCACAAGCCCACTATTCATAACCCGATGTACACTAATATTAAGGGTGTAGCATGCCCCCCTTCTTCAAAGAAGAATTTTCCTCAATGCTAATCAAGTTTGGATTCTCTTGAATGACATCTTTGTCCTCCCATGTGGCATCTTCAACTAGTAAATTCTTCCATTGGATGAGATACTCAGTGAGAGTTCTATTCCTCAGCTTCTTTGTGTGAGTTTGACGAATGCACTCTAGTTCCAAAATGATTCTTCCTTCTTCATCGAGCTCTAGTAGTGTTTTTTGAGTTGGAATATTATTCCCAATTACCTTATTCAAATAGGAAACATGAAAAATTGGATGTATCTTTGTTGTTGGTGGAAACTCTAGCTTGTAGGCAACACTACCGATCTTTTGCATGATTTGGTATGGACCATAATACCTTGGAGACAACTTATTATTATTTTTTTGTTGCTTTAGTGAGATTTTATTATAAGGCTACAATCTCAAGAAAACCCAATCCCCAACTTCAAAACTTCTTTCACTACGATGTTGGCCTACCTGTTGTTTCATTTGATTTTGTGCCATGGCTAAATTCTCCTTGAGTCCTAAAACTACCTGTTGTTGATGAAGAAAGTGGTCCTCTACTACCTAAACTCTTGGTGACACCCTTATTGATGATGTGATGGAAGGAGGATGATACCCATAAAGTGCCAAAAATGGAGACATTTTTTATGAGCTATGAAAAGAAGTGTTATACCACCATTCTGCAAGTGGTAGCCAATCTACCCATTGAGACTGTTTCTCTGAAGTGAAACAACATAGATATCCTTCCAAACACTTATTAACAACCTCAATTTTCCCATCTGATTGAGGGAGGTATGAAGAGCTATGAGCCACTTGAGTACCCAAACATGAGAATAAATCTTTCCAAAAGTGACTAGTGAAGATAGGATCACGATCACTAACAATGATTTGATTTAAGGGTCTATGACATTTGCTTCAAATGCTTATGTGAACAATTACAAACCAAAAGTGCTTAATTATAATTAAACACACAAACATAATTTAAATAACGAAATTACAAAGTAATTAAAGAAAGAACAAAATGAGAGATAAAGAGAGTGCAAACGAAGATTGATAACGGAGTTCGTCGTTTAGAACGACTATGTCTCCAAGCCCCTCTCCAATTGAGTAGACCGATCCAATTATTCCTCTAGAAATTCAATTACATTTGTCAGCAAAACCTCCCCTTGGTTTAGAAGGAAATTTACAAATGCACTTCCAAAGTGCCTGGAAACAAGCTTCTCCAAAAGCACAGAAATACAATAATTTCTCCAAGGAAAACAATCTCTCACACTTGCAAAATTCTTCCAAAATTACTTGACTTCTATCACCTTTCTTACCTCCTTTTATAGCCCAAAATTACCAAAATTGGTGTAAAACCAATTAACTACCCAATCTCCCTTACATAGTGCAAATTTTCAAAAATATCCCCCTTTTCACAACTCCCGAAAGGATAATATTCCTCAAGATATTTTTTTTTCAATTGAATGGCTCTAAGGGGTCTATTCGCTATTAAATTGGGATAATCAATTATATAAGGTTTTACGAATAAACTTTCCTCCTTTAAATTAGGAATAATATTCCTAATATCATTATTTTAGGCTTAAGAGGTTTTAATTGTTTTACCAAGTAAATCCCACTTTTTCCTCCCTAAAAATATGCCCCAAGTAAGCATATGTGGGAGTTAGGAGTGGGTTTTATTTTCTTTATTTTAAAGCTTATTTTAAGCCTTGTTTTAAGGTACACCTCCTAGTTTTAAGCCTTGGAAAGAGTGGTGGGGAATATTTGTTTTTAAAAAAATAAATATTCCCCACAACAACCCCCCTTTTTCTTTTTCTTTTTTTTTAATTATTTTTTGTTATTATTATTTTTTATTAAAAAAATAATAATAATGCCATTTCGAGGGATGAGGTGATGTTGTGTGTCAAGGGCTAATTGGTCATTGAGCTGACTATGTGCTGACGTTGTCATGCAACTTTGACCCAATCTTTGACCTTCCATAACTTCGCCATACAGACTTCATTTTTTGTGAAATGAACTCTGCCAAAATCGTGACAACGAGCACTACGCAATGGTGCTGAATTTGACCGGTTTTGATGACTTTGATTTTTTCCCTTTTCTTTCTAGCCTGGTTCTGAGAGTTGTCTGGAGGTTTGACCATATATATCTTGAACTTTGGGACTCTAATTGACTTCGCTTGAGTTGCATTGGAGTCAGGGTCCCGAGCACTTTCTGATGACGCCGAAACTGGAGAAAAATGGAGAATTTCAAAATTGACGAAAAGTCCTTTGGATCAGTCCTCCCCACTAGAGAGCTTTTGGACCTTCAAAAGCTGGTTACTCAAAAAGTAAGTGAGTAAAATTCCCTCACTTTACCAATCTCCATCCACTTTTCCTTGCTTGGATGCATCCCTTTTAGCCCCACTCAAAGGTATTCAATTGCTCCTCTTCATGAAGTCTCGGTGTTCTTGTCGAGGATGAAGTCTTTAGGAAACTCTGACATGTACTCTGCTGAAAGGTCATCAAATGATGGAACTTGCACTTCAGCCTCCTCGTCTAGTATCATCGGAGCTTCATACAACTTCAAGTTCTCAACATTGACTACCGAGTAAATCTACATGTATGGAGGAAGATTAAGGCAGAAGGTATTTGTGCCAATCTTTTCCAGAATCTTGAATGGACCATATCTAATCAGCTTGAGATTCCTTCCTTCACCTTACATTCTTTCCTTGCTTATGTGTAACCAAACTCTATCTCCAACTTGGAAATGATGATCGCTGCGATGCTTGTCATCGCGAGCCTTGTACTTTGCTTGACTCTTTTCCAATTGTGATTCTATTGCCTAATGAATTGCTTGGACCTTTTGGATGAAATTTAAAGCCCTTTCTACATCAAGGCATCCATCTTCAACATCATTTGTTCCAAAAGTGAAGTCCATTGGTGTCTTTGGAAAATAACCGAAGCAAGTCTCAAAAGGAGACCTCTTTGTAGAAGAATAAGTTGCATGGTTGTAGGCATGCTGCACATAATGAAGACTTTCATCCCACAAGTTAGGATGTTTGCTGCAATAACCTCTGAGTAGATGCACAACTGTCCTATTTACTACCTATGTTTCTCCATCGATCGATAGATGGAAGGTTGTTCTCTTTTTCAATTTAGTATCCATAAGTCCCCATAAGACTGACCAAAACTCCCCAAGGAATCAAGAATCTCGATCTGATACAATGGAAGTGGGTAACCCAAAGTGAACCCATACAAACTGAAAATACATATGAGTTGTCAATTCAATAGTGACTTTCTTTTTACATGGCATAAGAATACCCATCTTGCTGAACCAATCAACTACTACATACAAATAGTCATGCCCTTTCCTAGACATAGGAAATCCCCTGAAAAAATCTATAGATACACTTTCCCATGGATGGGACGGTACAAGTAAAGGTGTGTACAACCCCAATTTCCTGTTACTTGGTTTGCTAGTTGCACACATCGCACATCCCTTAATATATTTTGTTACAATTTCCTGCATTTGAGGCTAGTAGCAATATTTATGTAGTTGTGCCAAAGTTTTAGTAACCCAAAAATGTCCTACAATTAGCAATGTGTGTGCCTCTCTAATTACATGTGCTTGTTCATTCTTTGGAATGCATAATTTTCCTAAGTGATACAAGAGTTTATCATGCACATAGTAATCCTTTTCTTCTACTTGTTTGCCTTGGATTAGACCTGCATAGATATCCTTAAAATTTTCATCAGTAGCATATTGTTCTTCAAAACTTGCATGAATCATAGAACTTTGAGGATTATCAAAGCATTAGAAGTTCTAGAGGTCTAGAAAGCATATCTGCTACTTTTTTATGGGCTCCTTTCTTATACTTAAGGACTAAGTGAAACTGTTGTAAAAATCCCATCCACCAAAAATGCCTACTTTGCTGCAACTTAGTTTGTGAATGCAGATATTTCAATGGTTGATGATCGGTATGGATTATTGTTTCCTTGCCCATTATATAATGTTTCCATTTCTTAACACTCTGTACTAAAGCATAAAGTTCTTTATCATAAGTTGGATAATTACTTACTGTGCCAGAAAAAGTTTTAGAGTGGTAACAGATCAACTTACTTCTTGTGTCAATACTACTCCCATGGAGAATCCACTCACATCTGTTTCGATCTCAAATAGTTGGTGCAAATCTAGTAGATCTAGGACTGGTGTGGTGCTTAAATTTTCCTTGAGTGTGTCAAAGGCCTTCTGTTGTGGTCCTCCCCATTGAAAATTTATCTTTTTACTTGTTAATGCATGCAATGGTGATGCAATGAAAGAGAATTTTGCAATAAACTTCCTCCAGTACTAGACAACACCCAAAAAACTCTTGACTTTAGTTACAGTACTTGGTTTAGGCCAATTTACAATTGCCTTGACCTTCACAGGGTTGACTTTCAATTGACCATTCCCTACGATATAACCTAAGTACACAAGAGATGTCTTTGCTAACTCGCATTTAGACATCTTTACATGGAGTTTTTCTTTTCTTAGTACATCAATTTTTTTTTTAACATGACTTACATTGTCTTCCCAAGACTTGCTAAAAACTAGGATTTCATCAAGATATACAATAACAAAATCATCAATGTAAGTATGGAAGATGTCATTCATGACTCACATGAATGTGGCATGTGCATTGGTAAGCCCGAAGGGAAAACTAGCCATTCATAAAGTCCCTACTTTTTCTTGAAAGCAGTCTTCCAAATATCATCCTCTACAATTCTAATATGATGATAACCACTTTGCAAATCTAATTTAGAGAAATAAATTGCATGCTTAAGCTGATCAAGCAAGTCATCAATTCTAGGAAGTGGATTCTTATTTTTTATGATAATTTTATTCAGTGCCCTGAATTTGATGCACATCCTCCATGTTCCATATTTCTTTGGAACCAAAATGATCAAAGAACCACAAGTTGATGTGCTTGGACAAATCACTCCTTTGATGATGAGCTCCTAAACTTGCTTTTTGATTTCTTCATTTTGCATGACAAACAAATGGTACATGACAATATTAGGTAGTGGTGCATCCTACTGCAATTGAATTTCATGTTTAATATCTCTTTTTAGGAGGCAATCCTTTTGGTTCCTGAAACAAGTCATCATAAGCGGAAACAACTTTGACCAATTCAGCCTTATGTTCAGGATCACTTCCTTTAAATGCCTCAAATGTTTCATCTTCTCTGGCCTTAACAAGCATTAACACAAAGTTTTTACTGGAGTTCACTAATCTTTTCATCTAACCAGCATTAAAATGCAAGACTAGTTTTGACTTTGTGTGTATGTACAATATATTCAATCCCATCCTTAAATAGGTGATACTTGTTTTCCTTCCTAAAGAAGATAGCTTTATGGTTGTACAAATATGGAATTCCTAACACAAGTCCACAAATATCTAAAGGTACAACATCCACTACAACCTCATCTTTAAAGTTTGTAGTGATTGCAAAACTAAGCTTACATTGTTTCATGACTTGTAACTGTGCATCATTACATACCTATCCCAAAGGGTATGGCTTCGAATGAGGAGTTGTAGTCAGATTTAGATTTTTATCAACTTCTTCAGATATGAGATTAACTTGTGAACCCAAGTCAAATAAAGTATTAACCTTATTGTGTTTAGTTATCACACATATATGAAAAAGTTCATTCCTCTGCTTATCTACTTTAGGTTGCTTACTTGTACTTGTAGAAATACTTGATTCAAATGCAAGAGATATACCTTTGTTTTTACCTTGAATTCCGGTGGCAGTTATCTTCGTATCATCCTCGAAATTAGATCCAAGATCCTATTGTGTTACAACAGTTTTTTTCTACTTCCCTTTGTTTTCACCGTGCCTCTTTGGCCTAAGTTCTAGATGTAGTTTCCAACACTTAGAGTCTTTGTGTCCTTCTTTCTTACAATGAGAACAGGTGGGTTTTTCACCCTCTTTCTTTACCGTGGTTGTATTTTTTCATTTTCCTTTATCTTTACCCTTAGGTTTCCCCTTAGTCTTAGATGGTTTCTTTGAGAAATTATCACTAAAAGTGTTCTTACCCCTTGAATCTAAATGAGTGGCTTGGGTTGACACTTCATCCAAATTCTTAGGACTCAACATTAAAATAGTATGTCTTAGGTAAGAATGCAAACCACCTATGTACTTGAGTAATGTATCCTGAGTATACAATGGAACATTTAAAGCAATAGCCCATTTTCTAAACTCATGAGTGTAATCTTGGATAGACTGACCCTTACCCTACCTAAAGGTTTGCCAATTCATTGTTAATTGTTGCATATAACCTAGAGGATAAAACTATTTTTTAAGGGCAACAATAAATTTCATCCAAGTCATATTGACCTTACCATGGCGAGCAATTTCCTCCCGAGTTCTACTCTCCCACCAGGTGAGAATTGTACCTCCCAACTAGAGAGTGGCTAACTGGATCATAGAAGCATCTTCTGTGAGGCCTTGAATCCTACAATACACTTCTACTTGTTGGATGCAATCATCTAACTTTTCAACATTTAACTCACCACAATACTTAGGCAACTCAAATTTTACATCAAGTTTAATAATAGGCTTAGACTTGCTTTTGAAAGGATTAACGGTAGTAGAAGAGGAAGAAGAAGAAGGGGAAGATGGAGGAGATGGAGCTTTTAGATCTTTCTCTTCTTTGTCCTTTCGATCTTCCTTCTTTTCTCACTTCGACGAATCTCCCTTTTTGCACTTCTTCTTTTCCACATACAACTCTTCCACCATAGCCTTCATTTCGAGGAAGACTCGTTCGAAAGACTTATCATCAAGCTCTTGCTCGGTGCTTTTCCTAGCTTCAGTTTCATCCATTGTTGGTGAAGTCCTTCGTTTTCCAATCTCAAGATTGTATTCTTCAAGTTTTCCTTTTCCTTGTTGAAGCTTTGAGCGTGTAAGCATTAAAATCTGCAATACTAGTCAAAACACAGCTCTGATACCAAATTTTGATCTGATTTAAGGATCTATGACATTTTCTTTGAATGCTTACATTAACAATTACAAACCAAAAGTGCTTAATTATAATTAAACACACAAACAAAATTTAAATAAAAAAATTACAAAGTAATTAAAGAAAGAACAAAATGAGAGATAAAGAGAGTGCAAACGAAGATTGATAACATAGTTCGTCATTTAGAATGACTAGGTCTCCAGGCCCCTCTCCAATTGAGTGGACCAATCCAATTATTCCTCCAAAAATTTAGTTACATTTGTTGGCAGAACCTCCCCTTGGTTTACAAGGAAATTTACAAATGCACTTCCAAAGTGTCTGGAAACAAGCTTCTCCAAAAGCACGAAAATACAATAATTTCTCCAAGGAAAACAATCTTTCACACTTGCAAAATTCTTCCAAAATTACTTGACTTCTCTCACCTTTCTCGCCTCCTTTTATAGCCCAAAATTACCAAAATTGGTGTAAAACCAATTAACTACCCAATCTCCCTTACATAGTGCAAATTTTCAAAAATACCCCCCTTTTCACAACTCCCCGAAGGATAATATTCCTCAAGATATATTTTTTCAATTGAATGGCTCTAAGGGGTCTATTCCCTATTAAATTGGGATAATCAATTATATAAGGTTTTATGAATAAACTTTTCCCCTTTAAATTAGGAATAATATTCCTAATATCATTATTTTAGGCTTAAGAGGTTTTAATTGTTTTACCAAGTAAATCCCACTTTTTCCTCCCTAAAACTATGCCCCAAGTAAGCATACGTGGGAGTTAGGAGTGGGTTTTATTTTCTTTATTTTAAAGCTTATGTTAAGCCTTGTTTTAAGGTACACCTCCTAGTTTTAAGCCTTGGAAAGAGTGGTGGGGAATATTTGTTTTTTTAAAAATAAATATTCCCCACAACAACCCCCTTTTTCTTTTTTCTTTTTTATTATTTTTTGTTATTATTATTTTTTTATAAAAAAAAATAATATTGTTATTTGGAGGGATGAGGTGATGTCGTGTGTCAAGGGCTAATTGGTTGTTGAGCTAACTGGGTGTTGACGTCATCATGCAACTTTGACCCAATCTTTGACCTTCCATAACTTTTCCATACAAACTCCATTTTTTCGTGAAACGAACTCCGCTGGAATTGTGACGATGAGCACTATGCAATGGTGCCGAATTTGACCAATTTTGATGACTTTGATTTTTTCCCTTTTTTTCTGGCCTGGTTCTGAGATTTGACTAGAGGTTTGACCATATATCTTGAGCTCCATGACTTTGATTGACTTTGTTCGAGTTGCATTGGAGTCAAGGTCCCGAGCACTTTCTGATGATGCTGAAACTGGAGAAAAATGGAGAATTTCAAAATTGACGAAAAATCCTCTGAATCAAACAATAACATTAGGTGTACCATGTAGCTTTTGGATATTCTCAAAAAAAGCTTTTTCCACTACACTTGTTGTAAAAGGATGTGATAATGCAATGAAATGTGCATATTTAGTGAGGCGATCAACTACAACCATGATGACATTATGACCTTTAGATTTGGGAAGCCCTATGATGAAGTCTATGGATACCTCTTCCCAACGTTGGCTAGGAATAGATAAGGGTTGCAAGAGACCTGGTGTCTTAATTGTCTCCCCTTTATTCCCTTGAAAAACCAAACATTCAACCACAAATTTTTGAACATCACCTTTAAGCCCTTCCCCAAAAAAATCTTGCTTGACTTGATGATATGTCTTCAAAAATTCTGAATGACTACCAACTGGAGACTCATGCAGCTCTGTGAGAATCTTGTGTTTAAGAGTGGAATTCTTGCAAAGATACAAACACTCTTTATACCAAAGAGTATCTCCCTTCCAATAAAACTTATCTGAACTACCACAACCACTTTTTAATTGTTCAATGAGATTACTTGTTGCAACATCTTTTTTTGACTCTACTTTGGCTTCCTCCACCCAATTTTCTTGTAATATTGAAAGGGCACACAATAAGGCTTCATCTTTCTCATCCTTCCTTGAAATTGCATCTACTACAATATTTTTTTTCCTTTTTTTATATACAATCTCAAAGTCATATCCTAACATCTTAGTAACCCATTTTTGTTGCTCTTTAGAAGATAGTCTTCATTCCAAAAAATATTTTAGGCTATCATGATCTGTCTTAACCTTGAAATGTCTACCCAATATATAAGGCCTCCATTGTTTAACTACATGAAGGATTACTATCATTTCTTTCTCATAAATAGGTTTTAGCTAATTCTTACCCTTTAAATGACGACTCTCAAAAGCAATTGGTTGACCTTCTTGCATGAGAACTACTCCTATCCCATTTCCAAAAGCATCACATTCCACTATGAATTCCTTGGTGAAGTCAAGAGTGGCAAGCACTAGATGCATACACATAGCCTCCTTCAATCTCTCAAATGTTGTATTAGTGGACTCGTTCCATTGAAAAGAATCCTTCTTCAATAGAGTGGTGAGGGGTGTTGCTATATGACCATAATTCTTCACAAATCTTCTATAGTACCCTGTCAAACCCAAGAAACCCCTCAGTTTATTAATGGCTCTGGAATAGGCCATTCCATGATAGCCTTAATTTTGTTTGCATCCACCTTTACTCCTTCATGTGAAACTATGTGTCCCAAATACTCCACCTCCTTAATACCAAAAGCACACTTGGATGGCTTAGCATAGAGTTGATGGTCTTCAAGTATTTGTAATGCTTGATCCACATATTCCAAATGTTCTTCCCAAGTCTTTCTATAAATCAATATATCATCTAAGAATACTAACTCAAACTTTCTCAAGAACTTCTTAAAAATGGAATTCATCAAACTTTGGAATTTAGATGGTGCATTGGTAAGATCGAATGACATCACCAAAAATTCATAATGACCCTCATGAGTCTGAAATGCTTTCTTACAAATATCTTCCTCCTTAATCCGAATTTGGTGATAACCAGATCTAAGATCTAACTTGGTAAAATATATAGCTCCATTCAATTCATCTAGCAAATCATCAATGACTGGAATATGAAACTTATCTTTAATGGCGTACATGTTGAGCACTCTATACACATGTGCCAAGTATCATCCTTCTTACATACCATCACCACAGGCGAGGAGTAAGCACTTTGGCTATGCCTGATAATTCCTGCCTCTAGTATCTCCTCAACAATTTTTTCTATCTCACTCTTTTGTATGTGTGGATACCTGTAAGGCCTGATGTTAGGTGGTTGGCTCCCTAGAACTAACTGTATGGCATGATCATGATCCCTCTTAGGAGGAATTCCTTTAGGCATATCTCCAAGAACAACTGAGTGGCGATCAATTATAGCTTGCAAATCCGGATGAGTAGGAGCATTAGATTAAGAGACTTCTAATGAACATAGTTGGGCCACAAATCCATCCACTCCTTTCTTAAGCAACTTTTACACTTGATGAGAGCTTACCATTTGTGGGGATTTTTCCTTCAACCCCCTTAGCTCTACTACCCTTCCTTATTATTGAAATCTCATGAATAGTTCTTGGAAGTTCATTTCAATCATTCCCAATGTAGTAAGCCATTGTACTTCCAAAATAATATATGTTGCACTCATGGATATCGCATACATTGGGGTATCAAGTTGATAATCTCCCATGGATAATTTAATGCTATGACACTTCCCTAAACAACTAACTATACCACCATTTTCAATCAAAACCTGAAACTTTAGAGCTGGATATATAAAACAATTTAGACAAGTAGCTAACTTTTTTTTGATGAAATTATGAGTACTACTTGAGTCGATCAACACTGTTACCTTCTGCTTCTTCAAGAACCCCACCACCTTGAGAGTTTGTGGAGAACTGAAACCTGAGAGTGCATGAAAAGAAATTATTGGTTGAGAATCATGTGATTCCTCATTTGAATCCCTTTCATCCTCTAGTATGGGTTCCTACTTTTCTTCCTCACTTGGACCTTCAATATAGAACAATTTCTTTTCACTGCACTTATGTCCTCAACTATATTTGCTATCACAATTGAAACACAACCCT